>CCAG010004562.1:0-32184 GCA_001077435.1 Glossina morsitans morsitans | reverse complement strand
ACGTGAAAAGCCCTTTGAAACATCCCAAAAACTGCACTAAAGCCGATCATTTTCTTGTCTGTCCGTCAGTCCCCTGCCAATGAGCTCTTGTATTTAATCAAGTCAAAATATTTTGGATATTTCGACGAAATATGGTACACTGATGTGAATGAATGATGTGATGAAAATGTATTGTCTCGGATGGCTTTTTCGATCATTCTCCACATAAGACTTTATTTTGTAAAATCATGAAATAAAAAATATGCGATTTTCAAAGTTCTTTGACAAAAATTGATGGGTAAAAGTATTTTGGCATTCTACACTGATCTGAAATATTTGGATTAAATGGACCAATTTTTTGAATGTACACTTTCGTAGGAAAACTGGAACTTCGTATCGTACGGCGATCTAATTTTTAATATTTCGTGGTGCAATTCATCGATAATTGTAATTTGATATAGAAATTAAACTAACTGAATTTGGATTACGTAAGAATATTTTTTTAGAGGTCGCACACAAAATGTGCCTCTATATGGGAAAAATGTTCAATATTTGATATTTTCCTATGAAAATCCGTTCATATGAGTAATTCGATGTTAAAGTTTCCCTTAGCAAATTTCAGTTACGTAGGCCTATTCTTTGGATATCACCGCATAAAAAGTTTCTGAAGATATTTAATCCCTATATTCCATAACAATCTAATTTTCAGCATTTTGAAATGAAATAGTAATTTGACATAAAAATTAACTGAACCAAACATGAACGATGTACATTTCGTTTCTGGACCCTATTCCAGTTAAGCGTCCTCATGAATATTAAGCCCTTTAACGTAGTTAATAATGAAAATTGGTCCATAACAGGAATTTACCATTAAAGTTAATCGTAGGGAATTTGGATCATGTGGGTCTATTGTTCCGAGAGTATATAGAATTTATCATGAGGAACAATCTCTTATATGGTGAAAAAGTCTAATTCGCGATTCTTTTGATGAAAATCGGTGAAAATCAATAAAACCTTTAACAAACAAGTTAAGTTTACTAAATTCGGATCGCGTCAGCTGACGTTTTGAGTATCCCCCAATATGAGGGCTTCCATGAAAAGAATGTCTTTACATTAAAATAATTTGTTGCGAATGAATGGCTTTATTAGACGAAGCGATGTAGAGAGGGATGTTAATGCCGTGAAATCAGCTGTTTATTGAAAGCATCCATGAAAACCAGAAGTGTAGCCTCTTTGCTATGGGTTTTTGCATGCGAATTTTCCCGTCTTCGTTTCTGTTTTAACTTAAGTTATGGTAAATGTGTTTAGAAACAAGAGGCTCTCAAGAGAGAGAGAAGAGGTTTCTAAGATTAAGATATAGAAAGTAATGCGGCGCCCTCTTTTTTTTATGAGAAAATCTGCTTATATCAAGCGGACTGTAAAAAATTTGTTGAGAATATTGTTAATCTGCAATCTAGTCCCATATTTTTTCACATTTTGTGTAGCTTGTGGGTATCTTACCGAAACTGTTTTCTAAGGCCACGTACGTTGTCCTTTTTTTATGGATATCATCATAGTAATAAAGGCTCTGCTCAGGCAAACAATAAATCGTCGGTTAAAGCAATTACTAGCCGGAAAAGTAATGTTTTTTGAAAACAGTGAGAATTTCTTCAGCAAGGTCTGCTACTTAGCGACAAAATTCATGGCGCTAATAAATCGTTCCCATTCTACGATTCAAGTTCTCTGAAAGTTCTCTACTCGTATCACTTTTATCTGCTCTGTGTACATCGTGTCCATGCATCGAACGTTTGCCAAACAACCCAACTCGGTCGCACTATGCTTTGAATTAAGCAGAGTTTGGCGTTTTTTCCCGCACGGAGCTATCTCTGTTCAACACCTTAAAAGCTACCTTGTACACTCTTCAAGAGGATAAATTGTATTGATGCTGGAACATTCATATGGAACAACCACTTTTTGACGAATCCTCTCAGAGAGTGTAACGTCGACTGTGTGCGTGTGAAAAACCACTTCCCCACTTGTTAAAAATATTTAAATGGTAGTGTAAATGGCTGATGAAACTGATAGATGATGAACTGATCTGATTTCACTAGTCCCATTAATAAAGAGTATGTATCGTGTCGAGGCATATCGTTAAGCTTTGCGTAAGCATGTTAAGCCTACCATGTCTTTTTGCTTAACAAGCGGCGGCATATAGTTGCGTGAAATGAGCACAAGAAAAATGTTTTAATTTCTACGCTTTAAGGTGAAGAAAAGTAAAACCTTTCTCTTACGAAATAAAAAAAGAAAAACAAATTTAACGGTATATGTGAAAGGAATTAAATTTTCTTTGCTCTTAGTTAAGTTGAAATTGTTCGAATGCTTTAAATCAAATTAGAGCAACTTCTTACACACACACACACACAGAATGCTACCATCTGTTTATCGTTGTATTATCGAGTATCCTTTCTCTTGGATATTGTTGCGAAGGAGAATTACAAAGCTTCAATTAGGTTTCATTAGTGCAACTAAGGTCTTTCCTTGTGAGTTAATACTGTGATTTCCTAAAAGGGAACTGATTTCGATTTTGATTTACTATTTCCTGATTAAAAGTTGCGGTTAAGATTAACATGCACACTTACGTCTGCATATGTAGGTGTATAAACATGAACACACGTATAATTTCGTTGTTAAGTAAACGTAGATGTAAATGTGCGTTTTGAACTTTGAGGTAAAATTTTTGACATTGACAGGAAACTTGAGTTTCTGTTTCGAAAAGTTTTGATAGCATTTGATTTGTTATACAGTCTTCTTTATGTTTTTCTTTTTTTTTTTTTTGTTCATTTCTTTTCAAAATAATTTCTGATTAATTTGAGTATATTTCATGATGAAAGGAAATACTCGAAAGTAATTTAAGTCGTAAAAGTCATGGACTACTTAAAATTTTATTGTCTTTCTTGAACACATAAACATGTGCCCCTACCCAGAAATGTGCTCTTGAACACATAAACATGTGCCCCTACCCAGAAATGTGCGTGTGTACGGCTATCTATAAATGTATATGAAGCCTATAAGAGATAGTCCTCACGTTTTCATAAAAGCAAGAATAAAAAAAAATACATGAACTGAAATTTAAAACCGGCTTTGAATGACTTGCACTTCACATATACTGCTTTTATGCGAGAGTTTTGGGCCACCACATATAGACATACGTATAAAACTCTTTTACTTCATTGAGATGTTGATGACTACTTCAAACATGACATGCCGTATCTTGAAATTCAAACCCTACTAACTAAGCTATATATATTCGTTCTTCTTCTTCTTCTTCTTCTGCTATTTTTTATTCTCATCACTAAAAAGTGACGAGTGTATTAATTTTATCTGTTTATCGGCAATATACAGAAACAATAGAGATTCCATAAATATGTTCCTCGTTAAATACTGTAGATGCTTGAATCGATTTAATCATATGTGTAGATCTGATCCAATCGTTGTAGCATATATTAAGAAAAGCAACATTCACGCGAAAAAGTGAAGTTGACCATATATACTAGAGTTACCTAACTAGCGTTTACCTAAATTTCATGTAGTTAATCAAAACTCGCTCTCTTGGGCAAGGCATTTCTCACAACTATCTTTAGGTTTGAAATTATCTTGGGGTTGAAATTTTGGGAAACTTGCTAAGAACTTTTTAAAAAGCTTGCAGCCCAATAACAGACACAATGTTACTTAATACTAATTGGTCTTTAGTATAAGAGCGAACGTAAATATTACTCTAAATTTTTGAATTATTTCTGTTATGAAATAATTCTAATAGAGCCTAATAATAGACACGTAGCATCAGTTGATCTTAAGTGTTCCAGGATCCAAGTGTGTACCAGGCATGAATGTTTTAATGTCGCGCTTATGGAGACTTAATATTTGACCAAATGGCTAATTGACATGACGTAGTTTAATAAAAGGCATATGCCTTACAAATTTTCGGGATATGCAAACGCAGTTCCTGCCAAGGCGACTACAGCCTTCTTTCTTATTTTTCTCAAGAGAAAAAAAACATCTCTATATATATTCATGTTATACTTAAGAACACTTGTCGTGTTCTTTCATAAATAAGATTAATATGAATGATATGTACACACGCACGCACGCTTCTGTAATTTATAAAAAGAAATATATATCTAACGTTTGCGTAAGGTGACCAGCAGGTTCTGAACTAAGGCCCCAACGCTTGAAGTGAACAAGTAAAAACATCATAGGAGGGATAGGTCGGTCTTTCAATGCTTTGCATCTCTTCGCCTGGTACAATTCTTAATTTCTTTTCGTGGTGAGGTATCCAAAATCATAAATTGCTCCAAGTAAAGGCATATTTTTTATATGGACGCCGCCATATAGGAGGAAATCCATAACATGAATTCACGTGATCCAAATTTCGCAAAATGATAATTCTTCTCAACCGTGCTATTATCTTCACTTATTTTAATCACAAAATAGAGACTGCAAATTAAATCTGGTTGCTATGTCAGGACTTACCGTTTGCAAGGACCCTTATAAGGGGTGGGCACTAAAAAATTGACATATTTCAAATTGGCTGCCTATAATTTTTATCGGAAATTGCTACCGTGGATCAACTTTTATCATAAAATATTAAAAATGAGACGTTTTGCCATACGTTTTGGCATACCTTTCATGAGAACCCGTATAGGAGCGGAGATTCAATAGATTGGGCCATTCAACCCATATTTTTCGCATTAATGTAGTGTGCCGAGATACTACCGCCCAGCCATTCTTGTTGCGAAATTTTAAAATTTTGAAATTGGTTTCATGTAACCATTTTTTTTTTTTAAGCCGTTATACGTAGAGAAGGCGCAAAAGGAGTCCGGTGCAATTCGTTTTCCACAGCCTTTGTTCGTGGCCCAAAAGGTAAAGGTATAACAGTTACCAACGAGGTAATTAGTAAGTTGCGGCTTCTTTCTCTTCCCCACTTCTTCCTGATGGTGACGGTGCTAAACGTATAGGAGATATCGCCTGAGTAATTGCTGAATACTTGGTCCCATTATGAAGGAAACGGCTTAGCATACTAAATTTCATCGCAATATCTTAAAAATTGCGGGCCGTGGTTTGAACACGAGACCACATGGACAGACATCAGGAAGACAGACAGGCAGACATGTTTAAAACGATTTAGAAATTGATTCGGTATCGATCAAAAGGCGGTCTTTCTTTAGTCCCTCTAGACGTTATATTACCTACACAAAATTGTCTATAAAATATATCTTAGATCACAAGCGATGTAGGGTACAAAAAGAATTTCAGATAGCGTAATCGTAAGAGGACTGCATTTTGCAGAATTTTTAAGTTTGGTCACCTTGCACAGAAGCCCTTTATAGCAACATAGGAGAAAAGGAAAAATGGTTCGTTTTCGTATATATAAGCAAATTAATTAAAGGGCACTTAAAGTGGTTTCTAAATATAAAAAATAAAGCGAAGAAAATTTTTATGGCCTTCGATTAGTTAATGTTTGTTGTGCTCTTCATCGGACGAAACGATTTATAAAGAAAACTAGGCAGAGTTGCAATGCGCAGTGAAAAGGGCACTTGTTATTAAAAATGACACTTTCAGGTTCGTAAGGTACAGTACATGGTATATTAAGTATGGGAGGATGTATGTAAAGTAGAGTTAATTTTTGTCGTACTGATTTATGCAATTTTAACCTCTTAGTCTAGAGGCGGCAAATTTCGATGTATTTGGACACAATTTCAAAAATTAACGTGCTGTGGCCCGAAGATTGAATTGGTCCTTGGATTGGACCATTTTTATGACCCGCTATCTTGAAAAGGACGTTATACGAGAAAATATGCTCTCGAAAATTGTCTCGACCTATTAAATTGATATGAGGAATTTGAATCGGATACGTTAATTTTGTGAAGCCCCTACAATGTAGCCACTCCAGCGAAACGTAAGCTGTTATATGGTAAAAAGTTCTAATTACTAAGAATTTACAATGATAATTGGCTCATAATAGTAATTTAGCATACATATTAATTATTTTAAATTTGGACTACATAGGTATATTGTTTGGAACCCATTCCATATAAAGGAGAAATTTTTAGTATTGCCACAAACTCCAATTTCTAGTAGTTTATGACGAAAATAGGTGAAGGATAGATAGATCTTTCATCAAATTTCGAGAACGTTGGCTCGTATTCAGGGCTCTTTCCCATATTTGCCATTAATAGGAAATTATGGAAACAAGATACAAGTTCTTATATTTTCCCAGAAAATTAAAGGAAGAAAAAATTGTATTAACCAAAATAGCGTAGGATGGTCGACTTTGCCCGGTTGTAATGTTTTTGCCCGTCTTACCCCGATTTAGCGAATACCTGCGCCGAAAAGGTAAAAAGATTCCGGTTTCCTTAAGCGTTAACACCACTGTAATATCCTAAAAAAAGGAGATTTCTTTCAGATGGGGGAAAAATAGTAGCATAATTATTTCTCAGGAGCCTTCGCTCTTCTCTAGACAATGTTCTTTTAAATATATACCGCAAAAAAAAAATTCAAGAAAAGAAATAAAAATTGGTGGGCTTTTATGTTGCTTGCTTGCATTTAAAAGAAAACATTTTTTCAGATAATGAATTTTTTTCACATATTCTGAAAGGTTAAGAGCAAGAACTAAGGAAATTATCTTCTGGAATATTTGTAATTATGGCGAGTTAGAAGGTTTACTGCAGTAATGCATCACTCGACATTTAATCATATTCTTTGCTTATGACGTTGTGAGAAACTCGAAAATTTAAATTCAAAATAAAGTTATATTCGAAACACGTGTTGACATCTATTACAGTTCCTTTAGTAGTGTACAGCTCGTAGCGGAGTGCGCCCTTTCGGGAGCCACGATTACATATTCTTGCCATCTTACTTTCCCAGCAATCAGAACGCACATGAACAGATGGACAGCACACTTTGGCACATTATTGAAGGATCGTAGTTCGGTTAAGAAAACGATATTATCGAGAAGTACTAAGCGTCGTATGTTTGCTATCAGGAGTGACGTTTGTTTTGTTTTCAAAATGTGCTTAAAAACGTAAACAATGTTAGAAGACTTCGACAAGAGATATATAAACGATTAGGCAGGCTACTTAGCTTTATTCACTTTTTACGCTCAGACACACCATTCGAGAAATTCTTATTACATAATTTAGAGAAAAAGTAAAAAGTCCCTGTTCACTCATAGGAATATGAATTTTCTTCAGCGAAGTTCTTTGCGTGTTCATTATGTAATACAAACATTGCTGCAATAGGTGCAGGTTTTTGAAATTTTTTCTACATCCGTTCGTTCAAATCTCAAATGCAGTCTGGCTTTCAATAAGCTACTGCTTTAAGACTTTAGTCTTAGAACTTATTTCTCTGGCTAAATCAACTAATGATAATAATAATATTAATAATACAATGTTGGAGATGTAAATATTCCGTAGACAAAAGGCTTCTCACTGCTTCTCTTCTGCTTTTCATAACGCAATCGGAAAATGAGTCTGGGTCTTAAAGATAATCTATTACGCATTGCGCCACAGCAAAGAACTAAAAACACTGTTAGTTATGTGACCGATTTCCGTAATTCGTACGTGAATAGTAGATGTCGTGTGGATGAAATAGTAGATGACGTAACTTTTTCGACAACACAATGTCGAGACAGTTTCGATAGCTGTCTTTTCGGCCATTTAAAAACCAATACATATGAATACTATCAGGTAGTTGTCAGCAAATCGTGAAACGAACGGAACTTTTCTCAAGTTCACTAAGAATATTTAGTTTCTTAGGGTAGAGCACTCGAACTTGGTTCTGAGTCTGTTATGTCAAGTATTACTAGCTAACCTAAATAATTGCAAACAATTCCATAGAAAGCTTTTGGATCAATTGTGTTTACTTTACTTACTTCCGCGTTATCCCTTATATTTTAGTTTATTGCAACTCATTACCCATACCTTTCGAATTGTAATTTAGCTCTTATTTGTTTGGTTTTTTCCGTTTTTTCTTTTTTTGTGAGAACATTTCACTGAATAGCATTGTGTTTCCCTTAGGTATTAATTTCTGAAACTACAGAAATGAAATTTTATTTAGCTTTAGCTTATGGCATTAGTAGCGGAAGCAATACAGTGCCGTGAATAAGGCAGTAATTCGAACACCAAAAAGTCAAAATGTTATGCGAAAACTTATTATTCAAGGAACTTCTGTTCTTCTCCTGATATTATCTTCCGCACTTTCATTCGTCCCTGTGATAAACTTTTTTATAAAATTTTCATGTAATTATTTGTAACGTAATCAACAAAAGTAAAGAGCTCTTCTAGGGTAATCTTTTAATAAACTCTCTAGGCAGTCTTTAGGAGGTGCCTTTATATGAACCTTAATATAAAGGTTTCCGTAGTAACTACGTTTTTTCTCTCGCTTGTCACCTTAGATAACTTTTATGCCTCGTTATAGTGGAGGTACTTAGCTCTTCGTACCTAGAAGTACACGTACCATTTCACTAGTATTTGGATTTAAAATATTGCACTACTCCTCTTATCCCATAGCATATGCGAGAGTTAAGTTGCTTCAATTTTATAAGTAATTTATTTTATGTTACGTATGTATGTTATATTGCTTTATGTAAGTAGTTTATTACTTATTAGTTACTTTACCATTATTTTTTTATTGTCCGTTCATTGCTTTGTCTCATTGCTTTGGCGTAACGATGTTCGTGTAGTAGGTAATAAAGCTCTTTGATTATTCCACAATATTCTGAGTAGAAGAGATGAAACTCGCAGTTTTTGTTTTTCAAGTAGCAGTTGAGTTTTTATAATGAAATATTTATTTATTTTATTTACATACATACACATATATGATTAAGCTGCAGCTTAGATTCGACCGAACTTAGGCTATGCATTAACATTAAAGGGTTAATTTTGTCAATAGTAATGAAAGGTAGCATACCATCGGCGCTATACCATAACCGAATCAAGCAACTGAGAATATACCATGTAGAGTGTTATTTCAGTGAAAACATGCCGCCACTTGGCAAAGAAAAATTAATCGATTTAGTTTAAGTACAACATCGGTAGTATGCGGATGTTAAGAGGAATGGCTTTAGTGGAACCTACAGGGCGCGCTAAAGAGATTAGGTTATAAACATCAGTTGAATTTTTACTTAGCACTCTAAGTGGGTGAAGTTTAATAGAAAGGCACTTCTTGACGGAAGTATGGACACATCCAAATTAATCTCCAAATTAATCCCGAACTTCACCAAGAAGGTAATGCGTAAGGCAATCCTACGGTTCTCGAATGATGATCACGATGATGGTATATAAGTAGTAACCTGTTTTCGTACGATGGAAGATGCATTTGGATGGAATTGCTAAAAGCGGGAATGGTTTTTGTGCGCATTCAGTTGAATCAACATGTAAACGATAAGAAGGTGACCATAAGACCAAGGAATATTTCAGTGTTCGTATATTAGATCCATAGTAAATAGATCGGTACATCCTGCTCTATTTTGTTAATAAAACCGATTTAAAATTGATTGTTTCTTTGAGTACTGGTCTAACATGGTGCCATTTATGGGAATATATCTGCCATGACTACGTTTCCCACATTAGTTTTTTTGACAGACGAAAAGACAAGTGTGGTTAAATTATAATTTAATTATATAAAGAAAATTGTTTCCTTTTGTTTAAAGTATGCATTTTAACGTCAATTAAAAGAAAAAACATTTTCAAGTCATTAAACCAATATTTTCATTGTATTGATAAATTACATTCTTCTTTTGATACTTTCTGAAATAATGCCACAAATGAGTTTTACTGTCATTTCTCATATTCGTATGTCAGTGCTCTGAATAATTTATATACACAAAGATATTTACTCCATGTACGTATATGGCTATGTCTCTGCGTAATTATTTTTCATCATCTTCGTGTTCTCTATCTTCCGTTTTTCCTTCTCCGTTCCTCTTCTTTTTTTTTTTTTTTGTACCGACGACGACATGTTTCTTAATGATAAATGACCACCAACCATCGTTGCTGTATACCCATAGCAATGATCAGTAAATTGTTGACGGTATTGGCATACAATAGCTATCTGTACACGGATATATATTTAGTTACCTGCACTTACTTATAGTCTTTGTATGTTGTACTGTTGTTCTATACCTTAATACATACATACCATGGATCAATCAGTTATGGATTGGTTGATTGTTGGCGTACAGAGAATTGGGTGTTATTTGATTGGTTGTCAGACTGTTTCCGCAAAATTGTACATTTGGTTCATTGTGCGTTACGTATGAGACGTGATTATCTAAAAGTTACGGCGTGTTATACAAATAAATGTACATCGGGAACATTGATGACATGCAAATATGCTATGTTACTAAATATGTAACATTCCTTTTGTGCTATTATCGGGATATTGATTAATTAACAATAAAACAACCATTGTAATGAATGTGGTTGAATACCGCACGACAAGGTATTTAAGGCACTTGTACATGTGCCATGAAGGCCTGTTTGCATACATTACTAAACATTTGTGGATGACATTTGCATATGAATAAAACAACAATAGAAAAACAGTTACACTACCGTAATTCTTTACTTCACGAACAGCTTAATTTTGTTTGATTTTAGTACTTAGTCGATTACGAGAATATTTTATCGGCCACTTCAGTTATACATATACACATATACCCTATACACATTACACAGTCGTCTGCAAAATATTGAGCTTTCCATTAACTTTTTAATAATAGACAGCAAAATAAATTTTTATTTATTTATTTTTATTTTCAATGTAAATATTAAGGAATAACAAGTAAAGCCCCACAGCCCACCATCAGGTACGCTACATCACACCACATTTATTCATACAAGGCATTATTTTGGAATAAGAATCGGGCCAGTTCGGATCGGGGCACTTCTTCGACCGGTATAACGGCTTTCCAAACTAAGTCTATTTGAACACTTTTTCGACAAAAATCACTGGCTGGGGTATTTTTTTGAATCCCTTCTCATATAACCCCTTCTACGAAAACTGAACCTTCATATGGTGCAAAAGGTGTAAGTTTCAATATTTTATGATGAAAATTGGCTCATAATACTAAACTCTTAAAGAAATCAACTTTACCGAATATGGGCCCCGTATGTCTACGTTTTTTGTGCAAATGTCAGCCACCGCATATAAAGATTCTCATACAATTTAAATCATTGTACGCCGAAAAGTCCTATTTGGTAATGTTTTTTGATGAAAATTTGTTCATGGTAGCAATTTGACATAAACATTAAGTGGACCAAACTTGAACCCTAAGGGTCTATTTTTTGGATCCTATATAAGACTTCCCATGAATGATAACCCCTTCAGGAAAGGGTCCAACTTGTAACAATATAAAAAATGATCCCCATTAGCAAGTAAGCAAAACAATTAACCGCAGGAAATTTGGATCACATTGGTCTACTACTTCAACCCCATCATATATGCAGGAGCTTGTAGGGCAAGCAAGCCTTATTTGAGTCTAATTTCTGGTTTTTTATTGCGGGAACTGAAAAATAATAAAATTTTTAGGAAGTAAATAAGTTTGAAAAATTTGGATCGCGTCGAGTGATGTTTTGAACATCACCCAACAAGCGGGCTTTCATGAAAAGCATGCTTTTACATGAGAATAATGTGTAAATTCCGGTGTATCATCATCGAAGCGAGCGACAAGATTTTCACATTGTTTAATACAAGTCCAATCCAAATAGTGACCGTTCGCTACGGCAAATACCGGGAACAAGCATTATATACTTTAATTGTCATCAGCTTATCTTTTGATTATACATTATACCAAGACGAAAATAGTTCTAAAAATATTGAACTATTGTACGGCCGATTAGTACCTCATTTTATATTATCGGAAGAAAAGAAGTCTCAACAAACATTTTAATTACTTGCTTACTTGAAGCGTTAACAGAGCGACAGTACAAAAAGCGACCAAAGCTGCCCTGTTTGGGTTGCAATGAGCTCAAATTTTATTTTTATGTTATTCTGTTATTGTTTTTGTACTTACGTATAACAGTAACAATAGTAATTTTAGGTGAACGTCTTAGCGTTTTTTGTTAGAAAGAAAAATATGGAAAATCGCATATGAAAAATCGCAGGCTCTTTTCAGAAAAGTTTTAAAAACTTGAGAAACACAGTTGGACGGGCGGCTGTATTAGGTTCTTCTGGTTCTTCGAAAACAACACTTCGTACATCGACAAATTTTTGACGACACAAAGTAACTTACGAACATTCTCATGAAATTATGAATGAAAATTCCATTTAGGCGGATTGAGCATATCTAGCAATATCGAGAAAACAAAAATAGCTTGCAAGGAGTCCATGTGACTACGATCTACCAAAGAGGTTATGATGACAGCTTTTTAGAATGCAAACGCGAAAAGCTTAATGGGAATGATTACCTCGTAAACTGAAAAATAGTATTGAAAGGGTGTCTTACGGACTTCTCGGATTTCTTCTTCATCGCCAAAGTTCAAGGGAACAGATCCGATTTTATGAATAGAGCGACCAACTCAACAAACCATTATTGTAGCCGAAATGATGACGTAATTAGCGGGTCCACATAGCACATTCTTCAAATCTGGAATTTTAGAAAGTTATACACAAGCGTCAAACGTAGAACTTATAACAGTCAAAAAAATCGCTTTACAGACCCAGTACGATTACTTGAAAAATATAATAAATGCCTGATTGAGAGGCACTATGTCACTCTAGAGTAAACTTATTTTTTTCAGCTACCACTGGCTTTAAGGCCAAGTAGTATCCACTGTCGATACCTATAATACGTAATAATGCTTCTGATAAGATTTTAAGACGAGTTAGTCATTTTCGTCTGCTGTTCATTGGTACGTCAATCACCATCGTAAAACCTTGTGTTGCGGGAAACGCAAATTAGAAGTAAATAACAAAAAAAATGTATTTTTTCTAAAACTATGTTTCTTCGCCCCTCCTACCTCTGATTGCTTTGATTTTGCCATGAATTTTAATTTGCTGCTTCAAGACAACATTTTGTAGTGAGTGGCAAGTGGTTTTTCGACGCCGTCACTGCCACGGTCTTCACAAGTGAAGATTTTCTTCATGATTGTATGACATCAACTGGAACAGATTTCACGTATGTGAAGAGCATTTTAAAAAGATAAACTAAATGATCTTTTATACCGAACCATCCGTGACGCTTTACTTAACTTACTCAGAACTTAACAATTTGTTCACCCCAGAGCACGTTTGAACAAATTATCCAAAAACTTTTGTCTTATATGTGACATAGGATTGCGTTAGGAACGGCCTCTGTTACATATATATGACAGATGGTAATGCGCACAAGTATAAATTAAAAACAGAAATCTTCACCATTGATGGCATCTTTTTAAAATCAACTTTTCTAACAAAAGGCTCCTATTTTCCGAAAATATTTGATTCATTGTTCTAGGAGCACAGTTGTGAGTTCTCTTCGGGAGAAGGGTTTTCGTTTATTTTCAATTAAAATTCAGTAAATTTATTGTTGTTGTTTTTTCTGTTTTTATTTTTTCGTGAGTCCAAGATGATGGAGAGCAACTCCACGAACTTTTCAATTAATAATCTCTAGATGAAAGAAGGTCGACAAACAGTCAGTTGTCTTCTTCTTCGTATAAGCTTTAAATTCAGACCAAGTTTATATTCATTCTTGTTACTCTTGTATTAGTTCGATTGTTTTCCATCCATAATATTCATTGAGTATAAATAGTTGTAATTCTCTTGTAAATATAATTTCCGCAATTTACCGCATTTGTTGAACGTATATACACATACGCACAAGTACGAATACATCCATTGTACAGTAAATTAACCAAATATATGATACAAGAGCAAAAAAAAAATATCTATATTTTCTGATTCACAATAATTATTCATTAAATTGAACTTTAAATGGAGTCTAGGTTTTGCATTCATATGTCCATACATGTATGCGTATACACATACACATACACAAACACAATACACACACACACACACGTGTATACACAGGCATATATATATATATATGTATATATATAGAGTATAATATACATTTATGATGGTTTTGCGGTACACAGCATAATTACAACAACATAGCTAGCACCACCCTCCCTATTAAGGTAAACTGAGCATTATTAAGAGCCCGGGTACAATGTATTGTGTCAGCCACCCATGCTTATAACTTATTTATGGTTACATAACAATGTTTTAATGTCTTTTCCATTGTTATATAACATGTACGTATGTACGTACGTACGTACGTAAACTATTTATGTATAAATTATGTTATTTAATAATCAGAAATTGTACGTGTGTAAGTTATATATAGTTGTGCTTACTCTTCCATTTAGTTATATTGTCCGGTTTCGGTTAGGTTTACTTGTATAAAATTAGTTGGGTTTGGCTTCTATTGTTGCATTCTTTACCATTTATATCAACAACTAATGAGTTTTGTCTGCTTGCGGCTCAGATTATAATTATGTGCTAATGAATATATGCTTCCCTATCTCTATCCCTTTCTTCCTATTACTCTTTTTATTTCAAATTATTTGCTTTTGTCAAGAAACTTAGTTTTTATTTGTTATACGCAAAAAAAACTGTTGGGTTCCTCAGAAGGACACAAGTTATGCGGTCAATGGTCTCATTTCGGATTACATTTTTAAATTCCATAATTGCGAGAAAACCAGGGCGGAAATTATTACTTGCTGTAAACTTAAACCAATTTGATACTCAAATCACACGGAAAACTGTTATCGGTATTGAAAAGTGTTTTGAGTATCAAGTCTTTAATATTCACCTCGATCGTCAACAAAGGGCAGTCTTCATCATAGATTTGGGCATTATCGCGTAAAAGGGAATTCCGTTCAAGTGGATGTCAACTTCGCCTTATTTCAGTTCGAACGTGTAAGAAAATTTGTCAATTGTGCTATGTCTGCCAAACAGAATTCAAGCGTGTGAACTTTTCTAAGCCTCATATAAAATCAAGAGTGCTTTAGGGGCTGGAAATAGCATTTGGTTTATTGGATTTGCTTAAAAGCTTTTCCAAAGGTTATTGCAAAAATGGTATTGTTTTTCAGGATGCACTGAAACGATAGCCTTAGTTGCTAACTCTCATTCTCCTTTAGCTCTTCTCCTTTGGTCTGTCCGATCGAATCTTTTATACCCTCCACTGTTATGCGAAAATCGACAAAAAAAAAATATTTTTCATATGCTATAACATCGGATGAACGTGACTGATTATTTCCGTTTTTCTAGAGTAGGTATTATATTTAATGAGCTATGAGCAGGGAACCAATATTTTTTCCTTTTGAACATAGAGGTGTTCTTAGTTCGCGCGGTACTATAGGCTTGTCCTGCGACCGATCTGCCTCATTTTCAATACCGGCCTGTAAAAGCTTCCAATGATATCTTTATCTTTGCGGCCAAGCGAATGCTTTTCATAGACATTACATGGCAGGACAGATAGGTATGCTCAGCTGACGCCAAACATTTATACCTTTTAGGATCTCTGAAGTTTTTTGCTTCTGGATGTTGCAAATATTTTGACAAAATGCAGATATTCTCATCCTTCCGTTCGGCTTTAGTTACACCAACAATAAAAAATCCGTTTGCTTAACGACCTTGCGTTTCCCTGAGATTTAATTAGAACAATATACGTATCACTTGGATTAGAACCATTTGTACGACAAAGGAATGAGGGACAGAGAGACAGTTTAGTTGGCGACATTCATATAGAATAGCTCATGACGCGTAAAACGATTATTAGAAACTCTTTCAATTTATTTGTAAACACATACATTTAAATCATACACCTTTATGCTAATGAGCTTACGTCTCTTAATTGCTTATTGATTAAATATATCTGACTCGGCTTTCCCACTCGAATTCTTACATTAAACGTAGGAAAAAACGTTAAGTGTTAATCCTTACGAAGTTTTGTTCACCTTTTTTATCGATTGAAATAATTCTTTAGAAATTCAACTCGAGGCCGAATTCTTTATATGGCTCAAGATTCAATTTTCGAGTAGAATCGATATATAAGATTATCTAACCCGTTAATCCCTAATACTCTAAGTGCAGTGCTTATTCATGGAGGAAGACAACACGATCACATTCTCAAGCCCCATATACTTTTTCTACCAAAAATGGAAATAGACGACCACGCCCTTCATGCTTGCAAATCAATTCACCGAAAACTTCTTCATATTGATCTAGCAATAATGACTTGGAATACAAACATTATCCTACCGCAGCACGGTAAAAGTTGGTATTGGTATTAGTGAATGAAATAATAGTTGGTGATTGTACAACAACATTCACCATTTGTGGTATAGGGATATATTAAAGTTGTACGAATGCATACAACAAGGAAAAGGACTTAAGATAGATTCACCTTTTACTATGCCAAGCGGTTCAGTACTACTTTACGAATCGATTTAATTTTGTATGTCCATCTGTCCGCCTGTTCGTCTTGTTTTCTTGTGTTCAACTTAAAGTTCGTAATGTTCGAGATGCAAGTGTGTGCGCTATTGAAAATGATTCGGATCGGATCATTTCGTTATCGACGACTCTCCTTATAATGCCCTATTGTGAAACGTCAGTTTTATGCATTAAGTGAAGAGGGGTATGGCATTTAATGATGGGCCGTGCTTTTACTTCCGAAAAACGAATCAGTTTTTGATGAAGATTCGACAACGGCGGCAAAAATTGATAAAGAGACGAAGGAGTTCTTCTCATTGCTTTTCCTATTAATTACTTTGCGAAAGAAAGATAAATGAAGACAATAAATAAAGAAGTCGGACTGGGATAAGAAGAAAGAGAAAGTAATGAGGGAAGTTGATCTTCTCTATGTCCTACTCTTAAAAGCAATATGTGAACTGAATTATTAATTCCCAAAGGGAACCCTTACTAATGAATGAAATTCGTTTAAACACCTAAATAGAGATCTGTTTAGTTCGACTGAAAGTGAAATATTTTTACAAAGGTTCCGAAAGTCACTTCTGAATATTCAGTAAATAACTTCATGTTCCATTTGAATAAAAGAAGTAAAATAAAGTAGATAAGTCATGGCTTCTCTGTATTATATATGCAGACATTAGCAGCCAATTTTGCTTGTCTATGAAAAAGTCATACATATATTGTATAACAAATAAAATATAAATAAATAAATAAGAGAATGTATTTTTCTTTTCTGCACTCAATTATAAAAGATAAATGGCGTTCGATTGGAAAACTTGTAAAAATCTTCGTATAATTTATAACAAATTTTAAAGCAATTTATAAGAAAACCAAAAAAAATATATCACCAACGAAGCAAGGAAACCGTTAGACAACCAAACAAGGCAACCGGATACTGTGTTTATCTTGTATTTGAAAATAATAATAATATTCTGTATGTGTACTTGAGAGGTGTATGTATATATGTATGTATATATATGTATTTATATATATGTATGTCAACCATAAATTTTGGCAAAACCTATATAATTAACCTAAAACATACAAAGGCGCATACTAAGTAAAGGCAGAAGTGTAAAACGCAAAAAGAGGAGAACGTGAAATTCAAAATGACAAATGTGGCCAAACTAACTAAAAACAAAAATACCAAAAAAAAATAAAAATAAGAAGAAAGAACAACGAAGAAATTAAAGCAACCACATGTAGGCAGAACATTATGTCTACTTCGGAGAGGATTTGGAAAGCCCATTACCTCTTTCAAGGGCTTTGGCAAATACAAGACTAAGCGAACGTGTTCAACTACATATAAGAAATAATTCATTGTTAACCAAAGCAAATACAAAAAGATTTGATTAAAAATAATCCATTTCTGCGTAATATTTCCTGCTGATTGCTGGTAATATCCCAATATTATCGGAATAGACTCAATGAAGAATGCAAAAAGGTTGCTTAAACTTTTGTCGCGATGTCTGCGGCCAATCCATAGATCACTGCCCATCCAAATTTAGTAACCTTCCTGCCCGTTACATTAAGTGTAAGCAGCCTATTTTCTAAACTGCAATGCAGATATCACTCATCACGCGTAGGTCACGAACCTTGATATATCAAGAAATTGATCAGCCAACCAGGTGGGCACAGTGTGTGAAATCGAGGCATGCAAATCTAAAGTAAGATGTAACCTATTTATGAAATGTGAAAACGTCAAGCCAATCACACGAACGGCCATAAGAATATGCGTTTGAACACTTTGGCGTCTGTCCACGGATAGTCAAAGGTGAAAATGCGTACGTGAAGTTATGCTTCTTATGTATGAAGGTTGATCAGCTATATATATTGTAGCTTGTTAATGGTTTTTGTATTTCGTGATATCGCAAAGACGAAAAATAAAATGAATGGACATGCGCACAGATGGATCTATGGCTCGAGTCGATGAACGGCCGCACATTAAATGCATCACCTTTGAGCTTAGGACACGCCTAGTTGTGCTATGGTCATAGGGACAACAGAACGAATGATGACTTAAAGTCGATTCGTAACTTTAGTTAAACCAAATACGTTTAGAGCAGTCGGACAGAAGTTAGAAGTGGATAGTTGTATGGACACATAGAACTAGAATCATCTAAAAATCTCGCATTCTTGAGAACTAGAAAGCGTTTTATCGAATTTTTAACATATATTGCTTGCTGCTTCGAGGACAATGATTGGGCGAGTGTTCATAGGCCAACGACCAGCGCCACTTCTTGAACTAATTGAAAATTCAAAGTTTCTCAAAACTATGAAAACTTACAACTTTCGAAGTATAAATAATGATTGGACGGACGGGCAGCGAAATAAAGCATTGGAGCCAGAATTAGTTGTATCCCAAAACGAGTTCAGATTCACAAAAGTGCAACCACTTTTTGGACATATTTCAACACGTTGGCCAAGGTGTTTGAACTAACGGAGGAACGGAGCGACTCATGGATGGATACCAGGAGCAATAATTCAAAACGATAGTAACAACTTATCTTAATGTGCGTTGTTGAATTCTCAAGACGTATTTCGAGACGGACGTATGAACAGATAATTTCAAAAATAATTGAGATTGCGGTGTTAATCGAATCTATAGTCGAGCGATTTGGCAAACGGAAGGACTGACATATAAAAACATGTCATTTATGCTCTTCATCAGTTATTGTGCACATTTCAAATTACAAGATTATTTAGCACATCGAACCCCACTCATGATCAAATTGCTGTTATAACGAGAAGAAGAAAAAATTAAATTATAATAGCATTTTAAAACTGAACCCGACAAGCACACATACAAGTTTCCTCTCTATACATGTTAGCCGAGCAAAAGTAAAGAAAGTTTTATTTTTATTTTGCTTTCACAAAAAATAAACAAAAGTTGCGGTATTGAGTGTTGTTAGTGTTATGAACTTTTTATACGTAGATACGTATGTAGAGGAGTACATGTGGAGATGTAAAAGAATTATATACTTTACTATGTCTATGCTATCTTCCGGTCAGTTTGTCATTTTTCCACAACATAATTCAAAATATTCTACTGAAAAAGCAAAAACTCTATTCAAGCAACCACTTGGTCGACCAAAGTATTAAACAAAGTCCAGCGAAGCCAAAAAAAAAAAAAAAAAAACAAACAGAGGGAAAAGAATCTATTTGAAAATTATAAAATAACTAACAGAAGCATGCGAAGTGACTGAGCAACCAAGCGGCCAACCAGCAGACCAAGTCACCAAGCCACCAAACCTTGCTGCAAAGCGCACATATTACCGCAAAAAAATAAGTCGTCAAGTGTTCATGTACCGATGAAGAAAACGAAGAGAAAGCAACAGAAATCAACGGAAGTCATATAAAGACACAAGTTTTTTTGAACATAGGCAGACACAAACAGATGTACGTACATACGTGCATACGTTTTTTATTCATTTATATAGAAATGAATGAACCACTAAATGAATATTCTACGAATGTACAAAGCGTAAACATATATGTATGTATACATACATATATATCTATATATATATACAAATATATATATATATTTGCGACCAACCAACATCTTCGCATATAAAGCTTGTGCACATATAAGTATGTATTTACATAAGTATCCACATTTAAATATATCAGTTTAGCTTATGTTTTGGACAGTAAACTGCTATAGGGCAAAATTTTATGTTTATACACATTTCGTGTGTACATATGTAAAACAATTTAATGTTTGAATGACTTCCAAGTATTCCAGAACTCTTCAAATTCAGTTATTACAAACCATATTAAGTTAACAGCATAACGTTTGAAGATAAAGACTTCTTGTCTATATGTACACGCAGGCACATACACATACACTTGCACTCATTTTATATGTAAACGGAATATATTGCTCTAACAAAAGATTCAATTAAATTGAAAGAGAGAGAGAGAGATAGAGAAGGTCGTATAAACAACAAAATTCTTTTTTCCAATGTAAAAATCTTCTATATTTTTGATCTTCTCATGTTAGAAAAGTCATTTGGGTTTAATATTCCTATATAAGTGTATCTCAACTATTTTAATTAGTCCACTTTAAAATATGAAACTTTTATAAGCGCGTTCCCTACCCAACTCTCCTCTTCTTCTCTTCAAGAGTTTACATTACTCGTTAACTAATAACGTACACCAAGCGTAGCCGGTTGTGTGTATGGGTGCAGACGTTATTTGAATATCAATTAAATATTCAAGAGCTAATAATGTGGAAAATTGTGTTGAATGATGATTGCTGGTGTGTTATTCTTTCGTTTCATTTTTTGTCATAACAGAGATAAACATTGCGCTTACATCGCTACGGTTCACATAAAAAGTCGTTCTTGTTTTCTTTATTTATATTTGGTCCTTTTTTTTGTTTGGGTGCCGAAAGCAGACAAACTGTCTGCTGTAATATGATACTTATTAATCGTTTAATAGTCCGTAATGGAGCACATTCATGAATGTGACTGAGTGTACATATAACAACATATAAATTAATTTTATTTTTAATAACTACTGAGAAAACTAGACTTCGAGTCTTAATAATCTTAAGTTAAAATGCGAACAAGAAAAGTAAGTTTTAAAGCACGAAAAACACACACACTATCTTAATAAGAACTTTTTAATTTCGTAAAATCGTCAAAGAACAGATTGAATGGCAAGCGGAAAAGACCTTGAATTGAACCGCGCTTCAGCACAGTTAATATCTCTATGTATTTAGCGAAACGTGCTGATCTGATTTACTCGTTGTCCGTCCATTTGTCCTTCTACGGAAAACCGAATTATATTTTTGCCTTGAGTCAAATTAATTTTGCTGCTCCACTTACATGTGTCTTTTTGCCACAGCTTGCAAAGAAATGCCAGTATCAAGCCGAAAGTTGGTTAAAGTGGCTGCTTAAACTGTTGGCTGATGGACAAACGACGAAAATCATTGATGATGTTTAACAATCTTCACCACAACCTCGTAATTGTCGATGAGAGTTGAATTTATTACAAAGCACCATGGACCTGAAAGTTCCGTAATGCAGCCTCTTGATCAGCCGAGATTGGATACCGAGTGTACCAAATCATCATTCAAAATGCAAGCCTACTCGTTCTAGTATGCCAAGAACGGATTCCTTTGAGAAATTTTAAAAATTGCAATTTTTTTTATGTAACGACTTTTTCGGAAGTATGCGCTACACGCGGAAAGCTCGTAAAATGGTCCGACGCAATTCATTTTCAAAAGTAGTCGTTTTTGTTAAGAATCATGTTAGTTTATCTGATTTACCCAAAACTCAAAAAGTGCCACCTGTAGGTCAGATACAAAAATATAAACAGATGGACACACAGTCGGACTTAAATCGAGCCAGAAACCCGCTACGACTCTATCTCTCTTGAGTAATTATTTCTGTGTGCTACATGTATTCAAACGTAGAGTCTCTCAAATTTGTAAAAATCAAACGTAGAGTCTCTAAAAATGAATAAAAACCACACAGAATGTGTTTGAGAAAACATACATATGTTTTTTGATAGAAGTGAACAGTGTAAATCATATAATTCGAGTCACCATAAATATGTAACGATATTTATGTAATAATAATGAAACGAAATTAAATCGTATAATGAGAACATGAGAAAATAGTTGATTTAAATGAAGTTAACCCATGTGGCAGTTATGACAGTTGGTTTGTGGCCTGAACTGAAACTTCCCTTCTTTTAGGGATTGCAAGCATTATGACAAAACTCCCTCTATCACAAGCGGTGTAAGCGAGAAAACTACGAAAAAATTTAAGCTCGTGATCTCTGCACAAGTATTTGTCAAGTGTTCATTATGTGCGTAGGTACGTTGCTCTTCAATCTAAGAGATTATGAGTGGACAAGGCTTAAGACATTATAAGATTATGGCTATGAGGGTTTCACTCTGATTCATTCTGGAAACTCTCACGCACGTAAAGATTGGAATAGAAGTCTGAGGTTTGGATTATAAAACTTTAAGTGAGGATCACAGAGCAAGACTGAAACTGAGCGTGATACGCCCGTACCCACACTTGATAAAACACTTACAGAACTCACAGAATTAGCTCTAAGCCATGGCACAAATTTGTCGTGGATATTAAAACGACCTGATTGGCGATCCGCAACGTAAAGGGTTACGAAGCCCTTTTTAAATTTCGGTGTGATTTGTTTAGTATCATGGATTTGTCCTAACCCCAACAAAACTTGGGTGTTTTTAAAATGTGAGTGATTAGCATACTAGTCGGCTTGTTCAGCGTAAAAACGTTGAAGAAGTGAGTCTAAGCCTTATCTTCGAAATGTAGTCGATCAGCCTAGTGTTCCCCCATTCGGAATGAAACTGCTATTTTTAGAATATTAATAGGTGTCGGTTTGTGTCGAAGACTGTTCTAACCTATTTCTTAATTTAAGTTAGGACCATTTTAGCCCAAAATGGTAACATTCATTTTTCAACGCTATCTCGACATTTTGAACATTTAGGTTGGAAACGGTAGCGCAAACTGATTCTAAAGATATCTTATTTTTTTCGCTACTCTTCAGATATATATTGTAGTGAGTATATAATGAAGTGTTCCCGACGATTTCACATGTTTGTCAAAAAATTCGGTTACAAATTATGGATTATCATGTAGCAAAAACGGAATTTTGTTTGCCTGCATGAAGCGTGATTGAAGAGTAGAGAGTGCCTAGCACATAATTCATGTGCTTGTCCTCTTCCTTTGCATTGGTGGCGACTAATTGGATTTGTACAGATTAATTTCCAATGTGTTTGATGTTTATTTGGGTTCTAGAAATTTTAAGTCACGCCTAAATGACGTCGGCGTAACTTTCTTTTTGTAAATTAGTAGCAAGATATTTGCAAGGAACTTATCGCTAAGTGCTTTCAAAGCTAATACTGTTGTGAATCCTAACTTTAAGTTACTTCTAAAAGATCCTATCTTTAAAAAAGTGAATGTATAAAAATAAAGCATGCCAGTAATAATGTAGGGAGTTTTTGGATTTAATTTCCATATCACAAATGGTGTGTGCTTTGCCTTCTTAAACATAATTGATGAAAAGATTTGTATCAAGTTTTGTGCTCAGAGTCGTTGGTAATCTTTCGGTAAATCCACAGCGCATAATGTGTCTTAAAAATGCTTGTGAATAGTCTAAAACTTCCAATACAGACCGAGGAGTCTTTGTTCTGCTGAGTTTCAAAGGCTAGGGACTACACGAAAAATGATAAAAGTCATAAGCTAGTTTTGATAATTGTTATGCGTGTGTTAGACAATTGCACCAACCATGGAATATGTTTCTAAATTGTATTCTAACCGATATTTTAGTCACGCGGCGGGTCGTGACACAGCTGTTTTCAAAAGAAATAAAATTTTCCCACCAATGAGTAATGGTTTTTAGCATGAAACTCAATATAAACGATTCGATTGATTTGTCTCTATGTGAGCCTTTAATTGCGTCATACCTCTAACTACCGTTTTTCAGGAAGCTCCCTAAGTCAGTACAAGACGCAAAAGAAAATCCACTAAACACCTGAGTGTATTGAGGTTTGTGTTAAGAACTGGCCACGTTTTACTGCGTAGAACAAAAAAAATGTTCATTAGAAGTTTCTTTGGCGTTACATTTGGATGTATTATATTTCGTATACTGAATGCGTACCGTAAACTTTGACGTTTGTTTGCAGTCCATTAAACGATCGCATGCCATCATCTTGCTTGTTTCCATTTCTGTGAAGATAAATCCCTTGTATGCTCTCCTTTGGCGAATGTTACTGATTGACTCTGTGGTAAGCTGCCAGGCGTGCAGTGCAATCCAGAGTTGTATTTCTGGAAACTCTGAAACTTACAACCATAGTATTGGATAGTAGAAAATGTTTGGATTCTTTCACTTTTCCTAGCTGTTTGCACAATCTTTTTGGACTTAAAGTTCGAGTCTAAGTTAACGCATTTGAGAACTAAATCTATTTCACCTATCGGTTTAGTGGCTTACGTTTTACTGTCGCTAAAATTAATGAAAACAGAATTAGGTTTTAATTTATCGTAAACGAGATGTAATTAAACCTACTAGCAAGAAATGGAATGAGAGCCTACTAACTAAGACTGCCTCAATGTTTTTTTCTTTTTCTATTTCTCAAGTGCAAGTGATTGTACATTAATTTTTTTGGACACTGCTTAGTTTCTAATGTTTGATCGCTTTACTATATAATCGGTTTATCGGTTACGTCAGTCTCCTCGGAAAAACTTATTAGTTGACAAAGTCGCCTTTTCTCACTTCAGATTTATAGGCGTTTAATGAGTTCACACTTTTCGTACTTTTACGCTTCTTTTAAATTTAAAGTTTGTTACTTTTGGTTATCTATTTGGAAATGCTCTTGTAAATAGGAAAGAGAGAAAACTGTGCTAGGCGCATGTGTATATGTTTCGTCTTTACTCAAATCATTTTTCTTCTTAAGCACTCTCTTAACGGAATTCGTTAACAAGAACACAAACAAAAACAAACAAACAATGGATATAAAAAGGAAAATATAGAGCATGGTGTCAAAGGTCGCCATACACATACTATGTAATCCCTTTGTATATATTGTAAACGATGTAACGAGTGGATGCGAGTGCCTCTGTAAGTATAAAAATTATTGGTATTGCTGGTGACAGAGCCCACTCGCTTTAGTGTTTTTGGTGGAATTTTTTGTTAACGCGTTACTTTTTGGGAGGAGGTCGTGTACAGAGCGTCTTATAATTTGGGCTATGTCTGGATGCAAGTGCGTTCGTATGTGTGCGCCAAGGCATAACAAGGTATTGTTTGTTTGCTGTTACACTGTTCTTTTCTTTTCAGATATTCAAGCTTAATACACATTTTTGTCGTTATTGCGTTTGCACATGCAATTTTTTATTGTGGTAGGTCGTTGGTATTTTTTAGAAGTCAACTCTGATGCTGATGAGAAGGATGACGACGACGACGATGATGATGATGATGAAGATGATTATGTATTGAAATTTTGCTTACTCCTACTGCTACATACGAAGTGTAGTTGTAGATGCCAGCACAGAAATTCTTGTTATTATTTATTCAAGGTTTTTACAAAATTCAATTAATTGTGTGTGAGTACGAAATATAGAACAAGGAATTTATTGCGCATTTGTTCAAGTTGCATATGGAATACTTTTGTTAACTAAAATACGTGATCGATAGCGAACTTAGACATTTTCCAAAACTTAATGACTTGAAAAAATTATTAAAAAGATTTTTTAAAAATTTATTTCCATAAGCAAAAAAAAGAACGCAGTTTTTCAAGAAATTTCTGAGAAACGTTATATTACTTACGATGCGAAGTTAAGGATGTTTAATATTTATTTTCAAATGTTCAAATTGTAACAGACGTTCAAGTTCCTTAAGAGATTAAAAAAGAGATGCAAACCCGTTACGGCTATATATTAAGAGAAAAAAAAATTTACAAGTTACTAGCAGCAAGAATTAAGCTCTTCTGGTTAAAAAACATTGTATATAAATATTATATTTAAACATTATATATAAGGTTTTTGCTTTATGTTTTTTGGAGCCAGCTTCTCGATACATATTAGTTCGGTAACTTGTTGCCATAGTTCGTTTTTGGCATAATTAATATTTGCGTTACTTCTGAACCGCTCCAAAATTTTAGCATTAGCTTTGTTTAGAAAAAGGTCCCTTCGTTGCGAAGATAATGTTGATTTCACAAATTTTAGAAAAGCTATTTATGCAGAAATGCGAGTATAAAAGACTCTTACAAGTAAAATTAAATAAACGATCAGGTGTTTTTACTTTTGATGTGCGTTGGGATGAGAGGTGTTTATCTGTTCTGAGATGATTTCTTTGATTACTTGGCACCATTAAGGAATTGCTGGTGTTGTTATTGTAAAATTTGATTTAGAAAGAGAGAAACAGATAGAAAGGGAATCAACACTTTTCAACGATTGCTTGCATGAATATAAATTTAAGCGTTTTCTGGATTTCAAATCCGTTAACAACGACCGGCATTTTAGAACAAAAATAAATAAAACATTGAAATTACTTGTGACTTTACTTCAAGCAGTTGCGCAGCGCACCCGCCGTTTTAGTTATATTTTACTTTGCACTCATAGTGTTATTGGTTTGGCTTCCTTCACACACATGATGTGTATGAAGACTTTCAGTGTGTACGTTAAGCACGTGTTTTATGTATTTTAACTTTACTTTTACGGCAGCTATGTACGGATTGTGGTACTTTCGCTGTATAATATTGCTTAAGGCAAAGTAAAATTGTACTCTCAAAAACATAATTTTACTCTCAAAGAAACATCCATAACAATGCACAGCGGAGCAAATTTTACTCTCAAAAAGACAAAAAAAAAAAAGAAGCGAAATTCAGTAAATTTAGCATAAAACAAGCAACTGTCGTCGTATCGCTATTAGCAACATTGCTAGTAAGCAGCATTGTTGCCATCAATATGAAGCCAGTGATATGTTGACAAATCGACAACATATTGAACATAAATATTGGTTGCAGCAACATTTTTCTTCAGTCACTTTTTTCTCTTTGAACGGTAAGAATGTGGGAAGACTTTGTCGCGGAGTAATATACGTAATATTTTTTAAAGTGTATACGTAAAGTGTGCGGCGCACGTTTTAATTCCATATTAACACAGGCAGAATGAATAAATACAATGAAGAAAAAAGATTTGTTTTAAATATCAATAAACATTAATTTATTACATTTTATAATAACAAAAAAAAAAAAGGATTAATTAAAAACCTCTGACCGCGGAAAACAGATGTATGCGTGCGTTTCAAATAATTTATGGGAATTTTTAATGAAAAATCATTAATATAAAAACGCCTAAAAGTTGTTTATGGCAAACACTTAGTTAGTTAGTGAATGAACGCATAACAGTGATTTAGGGACATCCTTTCGCACATTGCAAGGCTTTTTTCAAAACTGAAAGGATTACGATATTGTACAGTGACCTACTAGCACTGTAAACAAGAGCAAAAATAACAACAACAACAACGATAACAACGACAGCGAATATAGCATCACACTGCCAATACTATTAGCGATAGTATTGAAGCGGTAGTACTATATGACTATTGTTGTTGTCTAATAGTACTACTGTACGTGCATGCTACCAAACTATGGAATGGGTTTGCAAGTAATTCATAAATTATTACTGAAGGATGCTGCAGCTGCTGTTGTAAAAAGTTACGCAGTGTAAGCACATCGTTGTATATGTGATTGCGTAGATAAATTTGCGTACTTGCGTAAGAGAATAAAAGAAAAAAAAATCAAAAGCAAAACAAAACAACACGAGGGATATTCTTGATGTATTGCGTAGACATGTGAAAGTGCTTGTGGTTGCAATTACATATAATTTACGGTTGCTCCTCGTTTTCGTTGTTCACATACGAAAGCCCGCTAATCAACATAAAATAAAAACAATTAAAAGTTTCCAGCACACAACCAAGAACAACATTCAAAATATAGTCTTCTTTGTGTTCTACTTGTTTATTCGGTAAAGAAGAAGAAAGAAAACAAAAACGTAAACAAATGTGTTTGCAAATTACTTACGTGGTAGTGGTTTAAAAGAAGAAAGTAAAAGTTTTATGAGAAGCTTAATAAACACTGTTTGGCTTACGTATGTTTTCTAGTTTCTCAGAAGGCAAGAATAAAAGCACTTTAATAAACAAACATCTTAAAGATGTTTATCTGCGCGATTGTGTGAGCGAACAAAAAAAAAGGAAAAAGCAAATTAAAAAAAGACAATTTTTTAAAGGAAAGTTTCTGTAAACATAGAAAAAAGCCTGAAACTATTCGCGGAGAAAGGTCAAGGTGAATTTATTTCAAGTGTCATACTATTGGCTCTTTTATGTTTTGTACTCAAGGTGAGTGTTGCCATTCTGTCACTCTACGCCTAAGCAAATAAAAACAAAGCAAAGTGGAAAAAATTAATTTCATAATAAGTACGCTTCATATTATTTTATATGACAACATTAGTCATTAGTCAGTATTTGACTCTTAGTCTTATGTACGGAAATTATTCACTGATCTGACCAAACTCTATCGAAATGGTTAGCGTGAACTGTATAAAGGTTTTTCAAACTAAATTCATTTCTCTCACACATATATTCTATAGATGCATACATGCATACATACAGTAGAAAATACTACAAGAAGGTCGAACTTACCACAAATTAATTCACTTCTCTTCGTTTTACAAAACTTTTTAACAAACAAATTCTAAAGTGCTTTATAAAATGAAAATCAAAGTAAGTTAAGCCTTCCAACGCTTACAAGCAACGAGTTATAAATGGCCAACGTCAAGGCTTTTAGCTTAAACTTATATCTCTACAAGTGCTTTCGTCCCTCTGAATACATAAAAAACTAAGAATATTAAGCCTTTTAAGCACTTTAGCAACGATTTGATTATAAAATTTTTTTTTGGATTTTTCTTTATAACCTTGCAATAGAAAAAATTAAATATTTGGTTTTACTCCTTCTGTTAAGCAAATTGCTACTAGGAAGTTCAATCAGGTGTACCGTTAGCTGACAACATTTTGACGGACCGGGGCACTATATTTTTACGTTTGGTTTAAAAAAAAATAAAAATATTCGTCAAACACTTATATAGTTGATTAGCCTATGAGACGATTAGTCGTCTTACTTCCCTTTGCTTCCATCCGTCCATCCGTCTGCTGCGTGGTGTTGCAGCTTGGCTTTCATCTTAAGCCCTCAAGTGGATGTTATATATGATGCACTGGCAGATAAGGTGAAAAATGGTAGGCAGCAAAATTTCATCTTAAGGCGTCTTGCTTGTTTACACCAACATATATGGGGGGATCAAATAGCAGATTTTTTTTCTTTACATTGAAATAAAACGAAAGTGACAAAAGACATCGTCATGCTTTTTGCTTTATTTTGGATATTGGCTCATGGCATTTTTATTTAAATGCGATTCCATTTAAACGACTGCCTCTGGTTCTTTTATGAAAAATCGATTTTAGGGGACAACCTTCTAGCCACTTTTGCATGTAAATCTGTCTTCATTTCATCAATAATAATGTTGGAAAAAAGGTCATTGTGTGATTTATTGGAGTAAACCAGTGGTGTACCACAACGCCAAACAGAAGAGTGTAATGGAATTTTAGCGCATGACCTTGGCGTGGTTTAACTTTAAAATTACACTACCACTAAACTTTTCACTCAGTAAGTTGATAGTGTCACAAGCTGTACGGCAACTTGCACAATTCCGCTGAAACCAAATATCGTCCCTTTCGCAATTATCTAATTCGTGCTGTAAAAAATCAGTAACCAACCTTCTGTAGCGTTCTTCTCAAATACCGACTACATGTTCAAAGGTGAAATTTCTAGCCCGTAAGCCGCGTCCTAAAATTAATTTTTGTGCATGTAAAGAGCTTTTACGAGAAGCCCGTGCATTTTTTTTACGCCAAAGGGGCAACATTTATTTTTTCCGAAATTATTTAACCAAACATTAGCTTCATTCCACATGTACGATACGTAGCCAAAATTATTTTGGTATTACTTTTAACAATTACTATACCCTACGCAACTGTGTATTTTTCTATGATGATTTGGCAGATGCAATAATGCTGAGCGCAAATGTCAATTTGGGCGGAAATCTGGCGAAAAAAGTAGACGGTGTAACATTTAAAAAAACATACTCCTTGACTTGATCACCCTGTATATTAGCAATTGCTTGTAAGAAAATTTGCCTGCAACAATGTCAATAAATAACAGAATATCATTAGTGCTGACTGCAAATTGATATTTAAGTGTCAAGATTTTTACACCCGTAAGAGAGCGGGTGAATGAAATGCTTATCGAAGATATAGAATGTCATAGAAACCGCAAAAAATACTATCTATTGCAAAATGTAAGCGAGAAAACAAAAAAAAAAGGCAAGGATGGAAGCTGTAGTTGTCTCGAAACGAATCTTTGATGCTCACAACTTAAAGAAAAAATAGTTACGTTGTCTTCGGATAGTCGAAGGAGGAGTGCGAAGTGTTGATATCATTTTTAAAATACTTTAAAAAATATTTCTTTATAGATTTGTATTAATTTTTGCTGTAAGCAGCAAATGTTATTATCAACGGACGACAAATTAAAATATTTCACAGTTATCTTTGAACATTTTTAGTGTTCAGCCTTTCGTGTGCAAACTGTGCTCATTTCGTTCTAATTAGTGTCGGTATTCCAAGTCATTGAATATGTTTGGTTTTTTTTTTTGGACGCTCATCGATTGAATCTAGTGTCCACTTCCGGATGCAGCATACGGAGCGACAAAGTTAGCATATCTTCGTCGCTGCATTAGACAATGAAAAAAATATAGCAAACGGATGCGCAAGGTGGTTATGTGGTAGAATTTGTGTTCTTCGATATTAATATATAACCAGACAAACCACAAAAAAAAAAAAAAAATTGAATGAAAATTGTAAACAGAACGAATAACAGTATAATCTGAAATTTTCTTACTTACATTTCAATTACCATTGAAATGAAGATATCAAACGGCGCTATGCTATTTCTGTTCTCTTTTAACAATTCGAAGAAATAGATGGATGCGATGCGTTCAAGGTTTGGGGTCACATTTTCAGAACACTTTTGCTTTGCTGTTGCAACTGGAAAATTCTGATCTACACCACTACGTTAAGGGCCGCTTAGCGAAAAAAAAAGACATTTGACCTCTTCATTTTATTCTAATAATCCTTTCTTATAACGGTTACTTTATATGTATTTAGAAAATTGGCGCTATGCTATGCAAGGTGCTGTTATCGCCATTACGACGAAGCGTATGTCTTTCAGAAAACGACGTTTGCAGTACGGGGTCCTCTTAGCCGGTGCATAAGCCACATTCGATTTATAAAGCTTTGTAAGACACTGAAATATGAATCGTAGAAGCAGCATCGTTATACCCATGTTTTCCTCTCCCTATGTTAAGTCCAGGAGTATGACCTTGCAGTCGATGGCATTAAAGATTCGCCGAGCATTGAATCATTTATTGTTAATCGGGTTGATCAATTTCAATAATTTATTTGCCAATAGCCGATGGACAATAAGGAAGGCATAATATCCCATCTTCGCATAAACCTTTGAGAAAATGTATTACAATTCTCAAATACTACAAATACAAAATCAAAAGAAGAATGAAAATTGCAAAAATTCTTTACTAATGGCTTTAAAAAGGCAGATATTACTAGTGGGTCCGTAGATACGGTCTTGAAATAGCTCTTCATTGAAGTCTATATGTAATAGACAATTTCATTCGCTCTTATCTATAGAGGCCATGTGTCCTGAAAATCTAATTTCCTATAATCTATGGGGTTGTGTCGTGTTGCAAGATTAAAGAGCATGAGTCCAGAATGTTTGTACCCCGCACCGCTTGTGGTAAAAGGATATATTAGGTTTGTGCGGATATATACAACATCCAAAAGGATTTGGTATAGACACACATTTGGCGGTTTATGGTCACAAATGGTCGCTTTATGAATAACTATAGGAGAATGTAGGGTATATAATGGTAGGCCATGGGTCACTACAGTGTCTTTTTTTTTCATATGACTGGAAAAAAATGAGAAGAAGGAGATAGGGAGTGGCAGCAACTTGGGATATGTGCGACCGATCAGTAAGTGGCTTATCGGATGGCTTGTCTTCATAGTAGCGCTTCTTAGCTACTTGGCTATGCG
>CCAG010004561.1:0-16745 GCA_001077435.1 Glossina morsitans morsitans | reverse complement strand
AGGAAAACATTGAACGCTAGCAACATAGGCGATCGACTGTATTTTAGAGAAAAAAATTAGATATTAAGCCTAGTAGTTTTAGTAAAGTCATATATTATATTGATATTCCTGTCTGTAGCTGACTGCAGGATGTCCGTAGGACTAGTTGTTTCAAACGCATTACATCCAATAAAGGAAAAGTTAAGGCACTCGCAAAGAATGCGCTTTATTGTGAGAATTTGTCCACCAATGCAGATAGGACTAAAAGTTGTAACAGTTGTATGTATATTTGATCTAAGGAGTTTGTTGGACTGTTTTTACCATTGTACGCACCAAGAGAACAATGACCACTTTAGAATAGATAATGGAACACCGTTGATCAAACTCCCTTTTTATAATTCTTTTTGCTGGTTGTGTTAAGCAAAACAAAGTAATCGCAACAGGGATGAGAACTATAAAAAGAGAAAAGGAGCCCGAAGTCTTTTGTGGTTCACTTCCTGCTTAGCCGAAACGTCAGCAGGGTCAACTGTAATAGTGTGCACATTGAAACGTAAACAAAGCCAAGTTACAAACACATATACACGTATTTTAAAGAAAAGAAAAAAAAAAAAGAGATTAAGCGACAAAGAAACGTATACAAAACCAAGTTGAAAAATTAAGCGACAGAATGAAACACATAAAGAAAATGTGTCTCCCTTCTTTTTTCGAATATTTAGAGCAAGTTACAGACAAACGTATTTCAAAAAAATGACATTTTTTTATTCAAGGAAATGCCTTAAAAAAAACAAAAACAAAAACCTATACGAAGTAAAGAAAGTCACAGTTAAAAACGCATACACCTACTTATACATAAAAACCATATGCAAGCCTGCTTTTTAAATGTGACGTTCAAATACGCCTAAGCTGTATCTACAAAGTGGCTTACAAAACGTTTACATGCACGCACGTATATATGGACGAATAGTAGTAGAACTAAAGAAACGCGCAATTGAAAATATATGAAAAGCACAGTTGTGATAAAAGACGAGGAAGTGGTTTATGTGGATATATGCTTAAAAATATATTGCACATTTTTGCACATGTGCCGGGAACAACAGAACAATTGTATACAGATAAGAAAAATGTTAAAATCATCATATTATGAAATGTTTGTATATTTCTATATAAAAGCTATTATAAATCATATCAAATGAAAAATGCATATTTCTTGCCTTTACATTCGATGGCGGGCACAGTTAGTTATCATTATGAATAGTAGCGATTAGCACAAACAAACAAATGTAATGCTAAAAGAAGAGAGATGAAAGAGTGAAGAGTGCGTTTGCTTGGCTTGCAGGAAGTTTGATTAACAAGAGCAAAATTAACACATCGCCACATACTGTGTAGCTGACCAGAAATCATCTATTCATCGTTAATCGATAAGTATCCAGTTTTCTCATATGATTATTTTCGAATAAATTTAAAAAAAATGACGTAACATAAAATGTATTGTAGTGAGTTGCGCGGTCAGATGGGAATGAGAACGTAATGATGAGATTGCACACGGAACAATCAATGGCGTAAAGGGCGGACATACATACTGATCATTAGACAAGCTTGCGCCTGAGTACGGACGGAGTACATACTACAAACCGACACCTGTTGTAAAACGGACAGTTTCCTGACAAATAGGTGACAAACGCGCAAAAATATAAGTAACCCATCTGTTTGCTTCACTCATAAATTGTATATATTTTTATTTAAAGAATACGATATGTTTTTATAAATCATTCGATTTAATAATAATCGAAGAAGATTGAGCACGAACAGAACGCAAAGAAAAGATAAATTTATGGTAAAAAGAAATACATTTCAATGAGAGTAAAAAAAGTAAAGAGTTGACCCAAATGTCCAATATAAACAAGCGTTACACAATTGGAGCAATATTTTTTTGCTATTAAGTGCAATATGAGCTTGTACAGTCGAAGTTGCAGCATTCGAACAACACTGTTCATAATTGAAGTATTCTGAATCTGGTGTGGATTGTTCGTTTTTGCATTTAGTAGCTTATTGAGGTAAAACTTCCGAATTCGAATTTGTAGGGATTGTTAGTGGGTCTACGATGGATGATGGCAATCCTCTTAAGTTATATTCAAAATGTAACGAGGTTGGTAAGCTTGAGAATGTTGGTTGACTTGAAATGAATGAAGAAATTTTTTTTGGGCAAAAATCTGAGTTTCTTACCAAAATATAAATTTGCGGCCGGTAACGGAATATTTTTGAAAAATTTGGAATGTGACTTTGTAATAAGTGTTTGAACAAACTGTACATTTCTTTTTACGTGATCCGTTAGCGTTTTCTTCCATTTTTGAACTGTTTTGCATGAAATATTTAATTTTTTCCACTTGTCTTTTAAATTTTATTTCTAAAAGCATTCGAATTTATTTTTCGGATTTAATTTCGGCACAACGCGCACAAAAAACTATTAAGTCATCAGAGATAAAAATGAAGTCATCAGTTGTAGGATATTTCACTCATGTTGATTTATTTGTGAAAATATTAATTATAACGTGATTGATATGGCAATGACGTGATTAAGAATTTGGGATAACGAGATTGATTTGAAATCGAATTAAATCGCAATGCGAAAATGCAGCGTTTATAATGTTTTTGAAAAAATCAATAATCCTGCAACCTGCAAGCAGATTTGGATGCTTACTGCACTTACACACCATACAAGCTCTAGAATATCTGTTCATTATTAGTTTATTGTTGTAGACCCCCTTGGCACAATTTTCTTTCTGATAGTTCGTCTTTTCATAGTAGAGGGGGACAGAATTGTGGTCGTATATGAGACAATTTCCAAAAACCTTACTTTGAGAGTTGATGTTAGGGACCAAGGGGCTAGATAGTTCATTTAAAGATGTGGGTACTTTTCGCGTTTTGGCACTTAGCTTGAATGGAATTCGTTTTGCGGCCGTAAATTGCGCCTGCTTGCTGAATGTAAATTTTCGACGGTGTACGAGACTGCATATCGTTGTTCTTAAATTGGGTATTGATGACTCAATACAATTTTTTTGTAGCAGCGAAAAGACACTTGAGGTTTTTTATTTCTTTTTTGTACAGTACAATAGGAATGAATTGACGAATTTTTTTGCTTTGTTTCACTACCCGGATCGAAGAATTATATCATGTACGTATTTCACTCATAAATTGTACATATTTTTATTCAAGGAATAATATAAGTCACTGCATATGTTTTCACAATTCAATTTAATCGGAAAAGGTTGACCACGAACAAACCGTAAAAAAAGATATATTTGCAGCAAGAAAATACATCTCAATGAGAATACGTGCAAGCATAAGTTTTCCTTTACTTAGGCAGAGGAATAAAACCTATAAAGAAAAAAATGTATATGTAAAAAAAAGTGATTTTATTATCAATTCGGCGATGATCTTATAGAAAACAACACTTCGGTTGATTTTGATATCGATATCGTCAGGCGTGAGTTGTCAGTCGTCAGGACCATTAATTTGAAGTTTAATATCTCTCAGGATCTATCTAACACTAAAATTGCATTGTAAACTGAATTCGGACCACATACCATATTCCCTTCTACTTATTTATCATTTGCTTAAAGCTATCTAAGAATCTACTGAAAAATCCCAAAATGTAAATAAATTGAGTTTCAATACAACTTGTAATAAAAAAGTCAAATAAATAATATTAAAAAGGTTTTAATTGTCGGCAATTATATATGCAAATCAGCTTAAATGAATTTTTTTATGAGTTTACCCCTTTCATAGGTTAACACTACGGCGATTTGGCAACGAAATCATTTAAAATTAAATCTAAATAAATTAAAACATTATATGTGTTGAAAGGAAATTTATTCAGTTTTCATACAAACAAATATGAATTTACGCATATATTCATTCTTGTGTACACACTGCTATATATCCATACGTAAATGTGTATTTATGCAATCTTTATACATTAATATACATGAATATGTAAATGGATTTACAAAAATGAAGCAAAAACAAATAAGAAATTAACAAGAACCCGGCAAAGACCACAACGGAATACGAACTCTCTCTCATAATATACAAACATATAAACGTCTCCTATAAAGATACAAAGCCGGGTTGTCTTCACTCCGTACACTATGTAATCCTCTTTAGCAAAGTGTAATTCTTATCAAAAAAAAATTTTTTATCAAAATGTAAGCTCATCGTGTTTGTACAACAAAATCTAATATCTTTAAGGAATTTTCATAACCTATCAGAAAACTTTTTTCTTTTTAATAGTATATTGCAAACATTCAAATCTATATATAATGCATGGATACACTGTGCACACATATACATATATATACATATACATATATATACAAATATATTATGTAATATTTAAATGTAGGAGAAGAGACTGACTAACGAAAGTTGAATATTTTTTTTACTACAAGCAAAAGTTATACTTGCAGAGCATAACAAAGTCAACAGGATTTTCTTCATTTCTCTAATGGTTTGATGTTCAACAAAAGTTGAAAATGTTTATCATAATGTATCTACTCAACAAGAGACAACGTTGCTTATGTCATACACGATATCGTTGCCGCAGCGTCAACTCTCAACGTTCTACACGTTGTCAACATCGTTTTCAGAATGGGTAACGAAATATTATCCATTTTAAGGGCTATTATATACGTTGGCATATTTCCTACGACGAGTCAGACAGAGAGCGAACATTCGCGACAGCCAAATAAACCTGTGCATTCACAATCACTTTCTGCAGGTGTGCGTGCGAATGCAACGCTTATGTCTTCGTTCAAATACGGTATACATATACATATGTAAATATGTATCTAAGATGTTATTGTTATCGCTAATATGTCCATTATGATAAGTGGTAATATTTTATACTTTTGTGGTTGTGGTTGGGGTTGTGGTTATAGTTACTGTTATCGTAAAACTATTCAAGCAAAATCCAAGTGAAGTCATCTAATATCTTTCAAGAACCAAAAAAAAAAAAAAAAGAAAATGAAAAACAAAATTTTTCAATTATAGATTGCCTAGAGCTACATGTATATATAACTTTGCTAATACAGTAGGCCTTTAAAGTTTTCAAAGTCTTTGTGATCATCTTAAGCGATGTCTTCATTTATACGGGCAGGAGAATGTTTAGCACAGACGCTACACTTTTGGGCAGACCGATAGATGGACAGACAGATAGACAGAGGGCTATGCTCAGTAGGATTATGAAGCTGGTACTTGTCAAGAATATCTGTACTTTATGGGATTTTTGAAGCTTCCTTCTGGCCGATGCAAACGTTTTGACAGAACACGTACATCCCTCATTCTACAGCGATGAATATAAAAAAAAACGCAATTAAAATGCGAACTTCAAAGAATGACACTTAATCCAAGAGAAGATGTGAGCGAAGATTCTCGTCGATCTTTTCGAAAATTGTTTATATTCTGTGTAATGCTTTTAAACTTGATTTCAACCGAAGAACATTCGGATGTTTACAATGGGTTAAGGGTAAATTTACAATTTATGTAAAAATAAATTGCATGCAACATATGTGCCCGTGTATGAGTATGTAATGGATACAAAAGAGTACAATAGATTTTTTAACAATTCAGGCTTTCCCATACGGTACACTTTTACTTAAAATTGATAGTGAACTCCTGTCTCCTGACAATGCATTATGTGAGTCTGTCGTGATGAGAGCACTCCTAATGTAAGTAACGCTTATCTTAGTTGCGTGTTTGCTTTTATATAAAATTAATAGGGCTCTTGTTGCATTGCGCTTTTGAGTGTACAATGCGCGAAAAACTTCCGTTACAAAGCTTTTATTTCTGTAATAATTCAAAAATGTACACGAGTTTTTAATGTAACGATGTAAGTCAGTTTCTTCGAATTTGTCATATCACATATGCTTAAATTATTTATTCTGCCCTTCGCGGTATTTATTACAATAACATTTAATGAATTTAAAAACAGAAAACTTTCAAGTTCTGCCCATTTTTATACACCGTCTCCAAGTAAAAGCGACATATTCTAGAGTAAATTGCATTAAATGTCTAATTTTGATATTTTTGTAAATCTTTTATTGAATCAATATCATGCAAAAGGTGACGTAAAGATTGCAATTTCTTAGACTTAAGAAAAAATTTTCAGACACACATGTGTTTCTCATTAAGTAATGAAAAGTATTGTTTATATGTCCATCACAATAGTGTGGGATCTATTCTCACTTCATTTCACTTTCGTTCGCAGTCCAACGAGTATTTGGAGCAACGAATATTGGAGCAAAGAAAGTTAGGAGACAATCGTTTGGCCAAACCACTTCTTTCGGTGAATTTGTCCATCACTATTCGCTACGATTTATTCGAGACCTTCAAGTCTCGCAAATATAGAAATTGGAAGCACCACACACACGTATGGTATATACAACGGATGTAATTTCGTAACTGCATTATTAAAAATATAAACGTAATAAATAAAACAAAAAATAATTAATGCATATATAAAAAGAAATAATTGGAAACATTTTTCAAGAACACATTAACAAATTTTATATATTATGTCAAGGGCTGGAGTGAAAATTAAATGAGAAGGTGACACATGATCAATCATCATATGTAGTTTGAATACATCGCTAAGCTCATAATTCTCCTAATTCTTCGTAAAGGGAAGAGTTGCCTTTCAATGGAACACTTAAATGGCTTATAGGTGTCAAGTAAATCAGCCAAATTTGCAAGCAACTTTACATGCCTTCTTTGTGGTAAAAAGTCTTTCTCTTCTTACATATAACTACACTTTCACAATGTATTCGCAATTCATGTTATATGAAAGTCAACATACTTACATACTTGTTGAAATAGAAAATTACGAAAGTACCTAAAAAGAGAAACCAACACTTGGATAAATAAAAAGTTACAACATTTCATAAAAAAAAAAAAAAAAAAAATGAAAAGAGATGGATGGATGCATTTGATAATAAGCGTTTATTCTGTTTATTGATTGAAAATTACAAGAAGCCTTTCCTTTCTCAAATATTTTAATACATAATGTTTTACACAAATAACTACGATTTAGTTCAGTGTTAATACTTAAGACTAATATAATAAAATGATTTACATATTTCATTACAGTCCTCTTGGTAACACGTAACACACGCGTTAAGCATTCATTTCTTTTGCTTAGGCAGGCATACTGCACTAGATGCTCATTTACTTATGTGTCTCGGTGCATTTATTTTTATATTTTTTTTTTTTTTTTTTTTTGATTTTTTCGTTTTTCTTTGAATATTATTTCGGCATGTAAACTCAATTAAGAACATTTAAGGATCGTTAAACATTACAACCCATCATCATCAACAACATCAACATCTTTAGCAACACTTGAGCATACTAGCACTTAAACGTCACAATTCGACAACAAAACAGCCACACGTAACTAATAAAAACATGAGTACAATTCTGCCACTATATATATTATACATATACGGTGTAATGTGGTATTTTAACCTACGAACACATATGTATAATATGAAGAAGGTTTCTGCATATTTCGCTATGTTATGCATAAAATATTTTACGAAAACATTTTTGTGCAAATACTTCGCTACGGTATTCCATGAGAATATTTACTCTCTTTCTATCGGCATAGAGCGTTTTGTCTATCCTGTACAAAGGTAACCAACGAACGACCCATAGTCATAGTATCATACTTACAGTTATGAAGTTATTTACTAATTGCTTAATGATTAAATGAAATTATGCTAAAGTGCATTATGAAATTAATTTTTGTTTAATCCAATAATTTACAATTAACCAATATTAACATCTACTTAAACGCACACATGCTCTGCTTTTGAAATATGTGCAATAATTTCAAAGTCTTTTGAAATATTGAATGCGTTTGCAGCTCAACTTTGAGCAATAATAAAACACAAAATCAAAGTGCACATCAACACCCAAAACCATGCTCAGGCCTTAAGGTACAGCCTTTCCATTCTATGCGCTTATGTGTGTGGGTGGACGTGTGCTTGTGGGCGTGCGGGCCTAAGTCGACCATAAACCATGAATTTTACGTTATTGAACATCGCATGCTCCATATCTTCTTCTATGTCTGCACAGCTTGGACATGCTATCATGTCCGAACCTGCGTAAATCCGTTCGGAAACAACCAGTGACCAGTTACGAAGGTACAGGCATACGCGTTTTGTAAAATACCACCACAATACCATGCTTCGCCATTATCAACGAGCGATCGCACATGCTCTTCTCTAGCAATTTGCTTTTTGTATCTATCAGGCAGATAGAGCGTTTCTTAGACGGCTCCGTGGCCTATTGCCTTTTAGTATGAGCACCAGAATGTCCTCTCTTTTAACCATTATTGAAACATTCTAACGACGACTTCACGGCTCCTTTGAAGCGTAGGTCGGTCTCTGTGGGAAGTGAGGTGACATAATGACAGGCTAGATAACCTGCGGTAATCAGGCCCGTCCGATTTTCCTCAGCATCCCTTTACATACCACCTCCTATACCTTGCCTTTTACTCCTTCTTATCTTTTTTTATGTCGCTACGAAGACCTTTACATAGCGCTAAGAGGACATCGATACTATCATTCCCCTAGGTCGCTGCATTTTTCTTCTCGTCTTCACCCAGTTCTTTCTAAGCGCATTCATTTCGCTGTTCCATCAAAAACACGGATTTCTTCTAGTACACCTTCTCCTTCTCGACATCGACCCTTCGCATTCCGCTGTCAGACATTTTTGTAGAGTTACTCTGCCTCTGCTGCTTCTTTCACTTCTTACATATCTATTATCAGGTTGAAATTTTTTTCGCCTAAGGAAGCGGTAACATTAAGGTCCAGAAATATAACAAGATTATCGGTGTTTCTATATTCCCCGCTCAGCGAGCATTGGCAGTTCGTTGCTGTGCTACTACTAAGAAAGGTGAACACAATTTTTGATCCTGTCCCCGCATTTATGAAGGTGTGAGTGCTTGAACGTTGTTTCTACCCATTCTGGGCAACTTGCGCTTATTTGCCTATATCTCATTATGTATTTGTTATCTCTCACCTTTTTGATTGGTATTCTGTTTCGACAGTGCTTTTGGAACTATAGAACTCTTGAAGCGTTTTGCTGACTGCGTTTTAGCTTCCACCTCACTTAAGCTCTGCCCTAGCTTCTTGGGCCTCACTTTCGTTTTCTTCGCAGCTCTCCGCCCACGGCGAAGTTTGTGAAGTTTGGTCGCTAGCCACCTGCTAGCTAGTTAGTTAGCTAGCTGCTAGCTAACTCTTAAGCCTTACGCCTCTTTCTCCCATTTTTCATGCCTCATTCCGATGCCGTCTATTATATCTCGTTTGATTAAAGGAACCCCTGTTACTGCCATAAAGCTGGCAAACTCTTAATGCAGCTGCCGGATCTATCCTCTAGCATATCCTTTTCATCCTAATTGGCTGCACTGGGGATCTTTGTACTTCGCCGCTCGGATTAAAGAGCTTCTTTTCGTTCATATTGCCGGTTGGAACCCTAGCGTCTACTTTTGTGTTCGTTTTCGTGTCAGAGCACCAACTAAAAAGCCGTTACCGGATTGCCGGTGTGTAGTTAGGAGGTTGAGGGTAGCCCTTATGAAATTAGCGTCAAGCGCCAAGTCCATCGCTCCTACACCCTATTACGAGCTAGAGCGTTCTTCTCAAACTTGCCAGATTTTAACGGGACGGGAGTAGTGACTGGTTTTATCCCTAAAGCCATTTCAACCGGGTGTCACTCCTGCCTACTAAAATAATGTAATGTTGCTACCAGCTTTATAACTTAATGAAGACCTTACCGTGCTCTGTCTCGATGCCTAACCATTAGTTCATTTTACGAATGCCCGGGTGTCGTTACCGCTATCATAATGACAGTGGGGAGCAGTTACATAAAGCACGGTGACTTTATATCTGTCGTCCTAGGAGCAGAAACATTTAGGTATCATGATATTCAACAAGCGACAATCAACTGTAAATCTCTGATTCGTTTCGATCTTTCACTCATTTGCGAGCCAGAATAAAAAACCTTCAAAAGCTAGCTACCCCTGCTGATATTCTAAAGCGGATTAAGGATAGCTAAACTTATATGAGAGCATCAGTGGATGTGTCGAAGTGTCTGTTAAACTGAGCGCATAAGCAAATGCTTTAACAGTAATGGTTAAATATTTTGTCTTCAGCATAAATCGAATTTTGTCATAATAAACTATTCTTTCAAGCAATCCGCTTTTTATACTTTTTAAAAAACAGTAGCTCAGTAAACAAAAGAATAGATTTTCTAAGCTACTAGATGATACTCTAATCATAACTGACGCATAATGGTGCAAAAAAAAAAAAAAAAATACTTTACTCCTCCACCAGACGTCGTTTTGTCAGAACTTTTCATTTAAGTAATAAATAATAGTACTGTAGCCATACTATATCGATTAGGTCCAGAATATGAGCAATAAAATGGTAATTTTTTACTTTATTCAGTAATGAAAGCTTACTGTGAAAACTTCTTTTGAAAATGAAAATAATGGATTTTCAAGTCGGTACTCAGTATAACTAAACTAATGTACGCAAATACCCTGCTATTGCAGATAAAAAGTAGTTCACAGTTGTGCTGAACGGAATGGCTTACTGGGGTGAAAGATGCAAACGCAAAACATTGTAGATGCGCAGAGTATACAGCAAGCGTAAAGATTGGACGAACAGAAGCGTTAGACCGAAAGGGTTACATAGCACTTTTGTAAATTTTCAAAAAAAAAAATTAAGAAAAAACTTTGAAAAATTAAAAAATATTTTTTGTAATCTCAGCCAATTACTACTTTACTCTGGAATATATTTTAGATAATTCGCAAACACTCTCCAAAAAAAAAAAATAATTTCGAAGAATTTATGCACAAAAACTTCTTTGGAAATTGTGTAAGGCATTTTTAAAATGCGTTTATTCGTCTAATTTGTAGCCCTCGAAATAAGTGGCGCCCAGAGATAACTTGTGGAGCAATAAAGAACGTGTACATAATATTTTCTCCGCTATTAGAATGCTTTAATGAATAACATCTGCTTAAAAATGCATTCAAAGGAAATCATGTGCATAACAATGAATTGCACTTGAATTGTAAACAAAGGTTAAAAAGACAGGCAACACATAATGTGTGCAGAAATTAAAACTGCGGAGAATACTTAATGTATGCCAAATGAGTTCATTGAGATGCACGAGCATGTTTATTTGGCTCTTCCAAATAAAAAACTGTAAAACGCAAATCATATCGCGAAGGATCGCGTCAGATTTATCAAAACAAAGACAAAAGGAAAGGAAAAGTACTTTCAACAGAGACATATGTTAAAAAGAAGTAAATTATTTCAGAGAGATAAAAGTATCTTTGTTTTCGGTTGTCCGCACAACGAAATAAATGATATTTTCATTTCAATTAGTCATTAATTTTGATTGGTTACCGTACAATGGCATATACATTCTACACATGAACACATCAACTCGTTGTCAGCAATGCGGTCCGTTTATCACTTCATCCTTGTACACCGCTGAGGTTCACTGTTACTTTCTAGTCATATTATCCTTATTATTATAAAAAAAAAAAGCGTTGTTAAGTAAAACAAGTAAAAAAATTAAATTTTGCCAGGAGCGAATCTTTTGTACCCATAACCGTTTACCTCAAAAAGAGATAAAAGAAATAAAAGAACATAATTCTCATGCATAAATGTTTTTGTCATAGAGACATGTGGTAGGCGTGTTGTTTGAAAAGTTCAGGTCAATTCCAAATTCTTTTGCAAATTTGTAGACGATATCTTCACTTTCGCTAAAACCAGAAAGTTTACCACAAATGCTTCAAAGTTGTGCAAACACACAGATGGACCGACGAACACGCGAACATGCCGAATTTGAAACCGGCCAAGAATTTGTATACTTTATGGGGTTTTTGAAGCTTGTTTTTACGCGTTATAAAGGTTTTGGAAAAATAATACCATTTTGATACACTATAATCTTGGGTAGGCGTTGTTAATTTTTTCCATTCTTGCGCACAAATGCTACACCATCGCCCATAGCATACGCGTCCAAATTTTTGTACATTTATTTGCTACAGTTTATGAGTAATGAACAAAACACCAATTTTTCATTCCCTTTGAAAAATAGGGATTTTCTCAGTTTATGTTTTGCTGTGGGCGTGCCCTTCAATTAATTTGCCTCATTTTCAATGTGATCTTGTTGGTAAGACCTTCCACTGTTTCTGCCAAATCTGAAGTGGATAGCTTAATTTTTGCGGCCGGGAGAGTTTACAACAGACATTACACAGACGGACAGACGGTCAGACAGATAGGTGGACAAACGGACATGCTTAAATTGATTTACAATTTAATGCTGATCAAGAATATATATATACTTTGTTGGGTTTCTGAGACTTCTTTCTGGGCCTTACAAACGGTTTGACAAAATGAATCCTTCGAAAAAATCCATCCTTCGGCGATGGGTATAAAGATAAACCTTGCCAATACATCAACCGTTTGAGACCTTTGTTCATATGGAATTGTGGCTGCTCCTCTTATACATATTGTATTCAAAGTTTTACTTTAGACATAGCACCCTTCCCTGTTTTATTTCTTTCTCAGGTTTATTAAACTCGATATAATTTAAAAAATATGTTCGTTTAACTTTAAACAATGAAAAGACTTTTATTTTGTGTACAAATCGAAGAGAGCAGCAACTGCAAGCAAGTAGTCGAACATTTTTATCGCAGTCGCCCCATTATACTAAAAGTTTTCCATCACATGACACGTTCAAGAATATTAAGTAGTTTTCCAAAAATATACTTTGTGAGTGGGAAAAATTAATTTAAGCGCTGATTTCAAAAAAATAATAGTCATTAGTGTTTAACTTTTTACCCATCTATGATATTTAGTAACAAGTTGGAGTTAGTTTACATTCGTTATCTTGCTAATGTTAGTTCTTAACTTACAGTAATGTTGGGAAAGCGACGGTAATGGCATGCGTATATCGAAACAGTCATAAAAGAGAAGAATTGATTTTAGTGATGATCATAATGATGAAAGAATCGAAAATGGTCGTTTGAAGCCAGCAATTATCTGATATGTATAACGTCTCCAGAGCTGACCATGTTAGCTTTCTACTAAAAATGTTTGTATGCTCACTTGTGTGACGACGATAACATTGCAAACTTTGGTCCTTAGTGACACTTTTTTGTTTAGGTTCTTACTTTTTAACATCAGATGACATATTAATATGTTTTTGACATTTTGCGGTTCTTTGCTGATTTGAGAAATCAAAACAAGTACACAAAACTGTTTTAATAAATATTATTGTACAACCTGGAGATAGTCGAGCTCTAACATTAGAGTGTATTTGTGTTATTTAGCAGAAATCTACATAAAATATTGTTAACTTCGTCGGGATTTGGTTTTTTTAAACTTCTTTCGAGGCATCTAACAATACTACCACGATAACCATAATAACATTCAAAAGAAGTAACAGAAATTTCGTTTGTCTCATTAATAACATAACATAACATGTAAAACAAATTACTTATGAATATTTTATAATGTAAAAAACTGCGATCCAATTTAAAATACTCCTGCGAAATGCAATTCTATTCTTTCCAAGTACAAGTCAACATTAATACAGAGTTTTATTGATTTCATAAAATTTAGTATACGAGGCCCGGTATAGTAAATCAAAAACATCATTAGAAAATAATCAGTGCGTAATAAACGTTCTCGTCTATTAGTTTTTATACTTAGTGACCGATTGCTACGACTTGTGTATGCAACGGTAGATAAGCGCTCCAACCCGCTTCAGCTGAGACTATTGGATCAGATACTTCAATTAACGACTTTCCACATTTTACGCTCTCTCTCACATTCTGCGCTAAAACTAATCCTTTAATATTACAGATTAAACCAAATCTTGCAAACAACTGCTTAAGTACCATAACACTGGCTTGGCTTGTATTATTCTTGCTCATATCAAATCTCCGATCCATTTGCTACTGCCATCCACCAATAGAAAAACACCCGCTATTTGACAGAGCGGACAGAGAAGGTCTATACGTATCCCGGACCAAGCTTCTTTCCCAGTGTACCAAGTGACTAATTTGTGTTTGGATAGATCGGACCTAAGTAGTCAATCATAAGTAGGATTCACATGATTTCACAATTTCCTTTAACCCTTTGAACTATTGCGGTAAGCATATACACATATTTTACAATTTTACTGTGATTGCCGTGTTGAGCTACTGCTTTCCCGCTGCCCCATTGCGTTGCGCTGATATTGCTTACTTTGCTCTGGCTAACCGAATCAGGAAAAGAGAATAAATGATAAAAATTATTAGTGTTTTTACGAGCTACGTAAATGCGACTAAAAAGTTCATAGTTCGAGTAATAGAGCAGTAAGCTAAGCCATGGAATATTAAAATTAATTAATTTCGCTAAATAAGTTTGGTGACGAGAATGCACGATTGATGAATTTAACCACAAAGGTGACAGCAATCGCAACTGTCCGCTTAAAAAGGGTTCGAAGATTCGTCAATATCTCAAAAAGTTAATATATGGTGAAAGAATGCAAGCGAAATTCCATTCTAACCGACGTAAAGCAAACATAAGAAATTGTTCCTCGACGGACTCAATTATATCGATATGGCATTCGTAACTTGGGGACCGCACCACTGAGGTGTACTCTACAGTTCGCCCACCCAAGGCGAGGAATGAACTTTTTGTTATTTGCGTACATTGGGATACGTGAATGAAAAATGAAGAGATGGGGGCGAAGATGGAGGCTACTCTATATGACGTCACACATTTAACACAGGAAATAAAGTGAGTTTAGAAAGAAGCAAGTCATGGCTTACGCCGCCATAAGCTTTACTGAATGGGATTTAAATAACACCTGTTTAGAAACCTTTAGACACTATTCGGTATCCATCTTGATATGGTGGCAAAATTTGTTTTTATGAAAACGTACTTTTTCGTTTTAATTATGTTATGTTGTTATTTTTAACAGCGATGCTAGAGCTCCCGACCATTAGACAGACACTTGGATGATAAATGTCTTGAGGAGGGACGATAGGACTTTGGCGAAGAATAGGTAATACGCAAATTCCCATAATACAAGATTAACAATCTGCATTTATGATTGTAGATTTTATTCCATTGACTGAGGCATACCTCACCGATACATTGAAAAAAACGGTCATATGCGGATAAGCAGATGACTATAGAAGAGTAAATCCTTGACAGCGTTCATTCGGCTGCTACGAAATATGGCCTAAATGAAAATCGTTAAGTACAACTATGATATCCTTTGACTTGAGAAATTTAGAAATTTCTTAAAGCAGCAAAAGATGCTGTACGTAATGCGAGATGCCGAGGAATATAGTGCTAACATTCTATGTAACAATAACTGTTTCAGATACGTTTACCCGAATCAATAAAAATACTACATCAGCCGAAACGATTTAAGCATGTGTTGCTCTAAGAACTTTGAATTTTACCAGGGTCGACATCTTTTTAGTTAATTCCAAAAATCCAATTTTACCCTGGGTAAAAGGAGCGTATAAGTCAATATTATCCTTCCTAGAAGCATGGTAAACCTGCGTAATTATTTTCTAGGGTCCACAATCGCTTCCGATGCCCTTCCGGTAAAGACTCGGACATTGAAGGCGGCCAATTCCTATTAGTTCCAGGCTTGGTCGAGCAAGTTTCCTAAAGACATTCCATAGTAGAAACACTTAAAGCGGGCGTTGTGGAGCTGATGTTATTATTGACGCAATTGATATTGTGATTATTACACAATTGCTTTATTGTCGTTATTGAAGGCTAGGTTATTACTTTTTAATATTGTTATAGTTGTTGTAATTATTGTATGAGTTGTTCTTGTTGAGTCCATTGTTATTGTATTTGAGTTTAGTTTATGTTAGTTTTTGATATTCTAAAATAGAATGTTGTTATTGTTAAGACATTTGCCGCATTTATTACCATTTCTACTATTACTCGTTTTAGTATTTTTCTGTTTGACAATCTAACCGATATTTATTGCTGTTTTATGACTTTTGATTTAACTAATTGTTTTCATTATTGTTTACATTTATTTTCTCCAAAACAGTTGTCCATCAAATTTTATTATTAACATCGTAGAAGCCCCAGCGCGCTCCAATTGCACTTACTTAAATTTGCTCTCACATACATTTTAATTTCACACTAACGTAAATAAAACGCAAAGAATACGCTATGAACAACGTAATTTCACTTTACGCTTTGCCTTTTTTTGTCTACATTGATATTTAAAGTACTCAATACATTAATAATTTATGCGTTACATTAACGTATTTCGCGAATCTTTCCATTCCCTCAATACTTTTGTCTCACATATGCTTGCTATAAATTTCTTTTTAAATATCGATATATAAATCTCTGTTTTTTATTTCGATTGACATATTATTGCATAATTTTGGTCCATTTGTAAAATAATAGATTTTGACCGAACCGAGTCGCGCTAATTTTAATTCTGATATCACATGCATTTTTTAAATTGTAAGGCTAGGCATCAGACACGTAGACCAAGCTTGGTACACATAGCTTGGTAGCAAGTTATTTTTCAAATTTACTTTATACACACATTGATACGTTCATAACCAATTTTTAATTAACAGAGAGAGGGAGAGAGAGAGAGAGAGAGAGCGAAAGAGAGAGAGAGAGAGAGATAGAGGAGGGGGAGAGAGAGGAGGG
>CCAG010004560.1:0-13552 GCA_001077435.1 Glossina morsitans morsitans | reverse complement strand
GAGAGGGGGGGGGGGGAGAGAGAGATCTTAAGCAGCAGCAAAACATAACACGTCCCGCATAGTCCTATCACAGTTTGACAAACGCTCGCAAATACAATAAGACCGCTTCTTAAAGGAACTGCTAATGGCTGCTTTACACATCTAGTATATAAACGTTATCTTTAAAAAGTGTACAATAACAAAAATCAATTTATTATTATTACTCATAAATTTAGCCAGAGAATAAATTCCAAGACTAAAGTATTAAAGCACTAAAGGCTGTCGGCTTTATTGAGAGCTGTACCGCAATTTAAAATTTATTGTGATTCAACGAAGAAAAGAAGAAAATCGATAAGAATATCACCTTCCCTTCATCCGGATTTTCAATCGAAACTATTAGCATATGTTGGAAAAAACTCTTAATCGATTAACTTTGTCGACCTCTTTACCAGAGTATGCGAGTAATATGAAATTGGGTTGTAATAAAACCACTTGAGAAAATGACAAAAATATTTTCTAAAATAAATTGTTATGGCAAATGCGTATTCATAGCGATACAATTGTACGAGGAAGCCCGACAAGGACGGATGGATGGATCATGACCTATCTATTCGTCGCATACAGTTAACTGGTTAAGTATTTTCTAACTAAAAACGTAACAAAGAGTGTACGAAAATGTTTATATATTTTAATTAAATATTATACAATAATATTAGAGTTTAAATTTATTTCACTTCAAATTGAAGAGTATGAAGGGTCAGCGCCATATTGAAGGATTGTTTAAATTAGTTTTGAATAATAAATATTTGTTGTACCAATTAATGATATAATTTTCATTCGTTTTTAATTTACTTTATTAATTAATAACAATTATTATTAATGAGAATACACAGTTATACAATAATAATAATCATCATTATAATTAAAATAGATCTGCCAGCAAAACAATAAACTATCTTACGGCGCGATTATGGACCGCAGTAATGTCAGATACAGATACCGTAAGCTAAGCATAAAGAAAAGCGCAATTATGGATTGTAGAAGGCTTTTGCTGCCACTACAACTTACTTAACAGCATTACAAGGAATAGTCTTGAAGACGTGACCACTTATACTCAGGCAGAATTAGATTCAATGTTCGAATTTAGCGAAAAGGATATACTCTTATAGATATCCCGATATTCGAGAGCGAACGAGCTGGTGAAAAAAGACATGGCTTTTGATGTTAACGTATGTCGGAAGGTCGAAATCTGAAATCTTAAGCGAATTCTATTCTATTCTATAGGGTCATATTGAAAATTCTCCGTATTTTTTTCAGCGGGATGGTCCTGATGCCTATGTATCGGGCAACACTCATTTCATTGCCTCAAAGGAACATGTGCTTAAACGATCATATTTCTAATGCTTTGCTCGGGTAAAAATTTTAAATGACTTGAAAATGAGTGAAATATCTGAAGAAATACGCTATGTGCTGCTGTTTTAATACAAAGTAAGTAAAAGTGTTGCAAAAAAAAGAAAATGTTGTGCAGTGTATGGTGCCATTGCTGCAAGTGAATGAACGACCCAGGCAGGAGTGGTTTGTTCGATTCCATTATGACAATTTCGATATCAAAGGTACATCTCGTAGTCGCTGAAAAATTCGATCTAATTTTCCAACTGATGGAGCAAGACCGGCGCATAAGCTAACAGCAAATAGCGGAAGCATCATATTACCATCATCTCCAACACTCAAGCAAGAGTGGGGCTTGAAACGGAAGTTCGAAACCACGCTAACGAACTTAATTTCTTCGTCTATCATTCTCATAGGTAGTAAAAAATGGAAATTACAAGGAAGAGATGAAAATGGAGCGGCTTTAGTTTTGCTTGATTTTAACGTTAAGTTGTTAGAATCAATTCAAAGAGCAATATGAATCAAATCGTCTAAGTCCCCATAACAGCGCTTCGGCGTGAGAAATAAATTTGTGCGTCATCGGAAATGAAATGAAATCAAAATACCGCTGAAGCTTTTGCAATAACAGGTTGTGCGCAACTGTATCGAATGCTTTGGAATAATCAGTCATTACAAAGATAAACAGCTCCCCTTCATCATGCCTCGAAGTAATGTCCTTTAAAACTTTAATCACTGCCGTGTTACAGGTACGTCCGGCCAGATTGAAGTAATTTCTTCGTGTTCAAATGTAATTCAATCTGATCACTTATTAACCGGTCGAAGCAGGAAAAATACTAACTGACCGAAAGTCTTCAGGGGAAACAGAATATGGCTTTTTCCCAATGGGAGCTATCACAACAATTTTACAAGTTTAATGCTAAAATTATCATCACCGGCCGGATTTGATGTAATGCGACGCATTGCCGTACCTTATCCCTGGTGAAAGCTCTAAACTGAGCAACGTATGACAACGTAGAAGAAACAACATTTCATGATCAGGCACATCGCTCATAGAAATTTGTCATAGTATGTCGTTAAGGAGCTATGAGGAATACGACTAATATCTAAAGAAGGTTGGGTTGCATCGCAGTGTACAGTGTGACGTCAAAGTCCATTTTTAACGAACAAGTTGTCATTCGGGTCATTCAGGTGCAGCTCAACATTAAAATCGCCGCAGAGTATTATGCTTTCAAAAGAAACGGAAACCATATCCAACGCACGGAAGATATCATCCAAACACTTGCGCCCATGTGGATTGTCCATGCACCTAATAAAACATTTTGAATGCTTACCACCAATCTCAACACCAAGATGTTCAACTGCACTGTCATGCTCGGACTTTAATGCAAGCTTATAACTTAAACACCGGCTTATATACAATAGAGGGCGATACGACCTCCACTCTTAACGTAAGTCGTGTAATGGCATGCAACATTATAGCAGCGAAAATTGGAAATTTTTATCTTCTTGAGCTTAACATTTTTGTTGAGATTCCCTTTTATTACTTCAATTTTTTGCTAATGAACATCCGGGGTTCAAATTCTTTCATTGTCTTTCTCACTTTGACTACCTGTGTCGTTAACGCAATTTGATATTCGTCCCTGTATTCCTTCGTCAAAACATGACTCGTATTAACCACAACATAAAAATAAGCAAGACAATCAGCATACTTCAACCGATTAAAGGTACAGCCAGCGAAAAAGTTTTGCGAATACTTGTTAATTCCGTAGCAGCTGATGGAAGGATTTTCAGACTTTTTCATACACCCCTTGGCAACTAATCCCTGTTCCGTCGCGAATCTTTTTCCTACATTTGGCACACTCTACCATAATAAACACCTTCTGCAGGGTACGCACAACGCGAGCTACAACACTCAACAACTAAAAATACCCACAACATATATCAAAACACAAAATTCTTCCTTCTTCATTTTCCTTCTCAATTAATTACACTTGGAAGAGAGTATTGTCATCTTTCGAATAGACCGACAGGGTCTCTGATGCAAAGAATATGCATATACTTCCATATTTGACTTTACAATGCTTTAAACATTTTCTACAAGAGCGCAAACGGAAAAGTGCTTTAATTTTGTAACTAATAAATTTTATTACAAGCCGCTTATCTAATTCGTAATAAATTTTTCGTCGAATATTTTCCTAAGTAATATATTTTTCACCTTGAATAGGCAGATCATTCGAAAACTGATGAACGCATTCTTCTAGGCTCGTTTTCCGTCTCTTTTGTCGAAACAGATGTACGTAACGTAAGGGATAACTTATGTAAAAATGAAGTGAAACGTCTATAATCACCGTTTGAATTATAGATACGCCCATTACACGACCTTAGATAGTTTTTACACTTATCTCGGTCCAAAATCTAAAAATATATGTATTCAATTCACGATCAATATCGGATCTCTCAGTTATATTATTTCGGTTACTGTAAGAACGACAGTATGAGCGGATAAAGCCCATTTTAAAAGTTAATCTATAACTGTCAGCTGTAAATATATATACATATGTTCAAACTTTTAGTTTTTTTCAATCTCAATTTCTTTGACAGAGCAGACAGGGCAAGGGCAAAGCTTAACCCACTGAAAAACAATAATATATAGATTTCGTTTATGATAAAATATATGCGAAATTATACATATATATATATATATATATATATTGTATATATTCGTTTATATATATGTATATATACTTTTTCGTATCATCAAGTTTTTTTTCTATTCCGATTTCTTTGACGCTAAATGTTTTAGAGTAGGCAAGACAGGGGCAAAGCTTAACCAACTGAGAAAAACCTATATACATATATATGTATTGGTATATGTATGTACTATGTATATATATATATATATTGGTATATATGAATGTATAAATATATATATTAGGGTGCCTGCAAAAAACATTTCTGAATGTTATAGAAATGATAGGTGTAATGGCTTGTGACGTAGCAAACATTACTGTAGCAAACATTTGATAATCATCACTTTTGTTACGCATATATATAAACTTATATGGTTTTTAAGCTACAAACTAGTATTTATTACTAATGCATAGGAATGTATGCGTGAACTCAATTATTAATTGAATAATGAAAGTAAGTATAAAAATTATAGGATTAAAATAAAAACTCAAGTTTAACAAGTAAGAGAAAGGGTCGAGAGTACTAAATAGAGGAGGAAAAGTCAAAAGAGAATAGCATTAAAATGACTTCCTCGAAGCAATCTAGAAGTCGCGTTGGGTTTGAAAAGGCAAACTGATTCCCATGGATGTTGGGAAAAATGTAAAAAGATTTTACGAAGGGCAGTGTGACTCCTATAAGCTCGAGTTTTTAACAAGAAATGCTATCTAGGTCACTTGTGTATGGCAAGCAGCCGATCTTTAAAATATGCATTATGGAGATTTTATTAAAATAATTAAAGAATTTCTGGTCGTACAACAATTGGAAATAACAACAACATAAGCCGTTTTAAAATAATCAAAACTGAGCAATGATAACAAATATTTCCTGTAAGGATCAGGGAAGGCTGTGTTTTGCATTCTATATGTAAATGTTATTATAAACTTGTGGGGATAGTGTACTGAGTTACGAAATGATAAAAATACGGTTTAACAAAGCGACCCACGCAGTCTCTTTTTAACTACAGCTTCATTTATTTTATTTTTACTTATATGCCTTTTAACTTCAAATTCTCCTATGAATCTATGGAAATCAATTCGTGGCTTTGCTTATCTCAAACAACTCAAAGCTTTACGTTCCTAGCTGGATAAATTCAAATATCAGCTACAACGATTCGTTTGGTAAGATGTTTGTTATAACAAACTTTACTTTTCGTTATGCCGTCACTTAGTTATTTATGAGATTAGGAAATAAAGTCTGATGTCTGATGCATGTTAATGCACACAAACTATTATGGTGAAGGGATGTAATCTAACATAATAATAAAATGTACTTGGCTATGTTTTAATGTCTTCCTTAGTATTGGCAATATTCAAAGATCGTTGCAAGAAAAAGCGTTTAAGCAAAGTGACAAACAAACATTTTCACTGCGTTCACTACAACAGGTCTAGCTATATAATTCTAGATATTTAATTTAATTTAATTTGAAACATATTCTACGAGCATTATGAAAATGAAATTACGAAAACATATACAAAATTATGCGAATTGAAAGATGAATAGGTTTTTGAAAATAAAACGAAAAGTTATTATAATTAAATGATTTTATTTATGGCTTAAGATTTTAGTTTTCTTAAATGACGCAATCACACATATATCACTTGAAATGTGAGATGAGATTGGCAAGGATGCGTTTCACAATTTTAAAAGTCATAAATGAAATAATAATCGGTGAACTCATTTACTCAACCATATATTAACGTTTCGATAGCTATAAAAGAGGGCGCCTTTATATAAGTAAACTCAAGCAAGTCTTTACTTAAAGTTGATCATATATCTCTCCCGGCACAAAATGAATGGGAACAAGAATTTTTTGCATTCCATTCAAAATCGAAATGAAAAATTAAATATTTTCAGACCTGTTCTTTTACTATATGCAAAATGCATAATAAATAAGCGAAAAGATGCTCGCATCGACATATGAGAATCGAAAAACTTTTGCAATGACTAGCATTAAAAAATTCGATCCAAATTCAATGAATGTGTTAGTAATAGGTACTGTAGCGCGTAGACGATTCATTAGCAAATTAAAAAGAATTGAGATCACGTATCCGAAACCTTATAAAAAAATTGTAGTTTTTAATCTCAACCATCAATAATGGTCATCATAAGCCATCCTATCTGTGTAAACTACTTCACACTCACTGTTCAAAGGCAGAGCATTTGATATGGAATTGAATTGAAAAGTTAACTAGACCGGTTAAAAGCAAAAGTTGGAAATCTATTCCACTCTTATATCCACACAATAGCTGCTTCTATGCACTACGCTATGATATGTTGCCTTGGAACGTTTTATTATTTTGCTTTTATCACTTTTCCTTCCATTCGGATTATTCTCTTAACAGCATTTAAGTCTATTGATTATATTCAGTTAAGATGGATCAGATTACTCAGAACTGACACGGCGTACTATACTTACCATCCGGACATGTTACGGAATTACGAAATTTGCTTATGCGGGGAGACAAGAGTGGACAGGGTTTTAAATATAAAAAAATTTAATATTATCCGAATATAATTTTAATGTTTCATTTAACCTTTTAATCATCATAATCTGTCAAGAATGGAAATTAGGAATAGTGGTGTTTTCCGCGCGATATTGACAGATATCATATAAAATATTTCGCAATAACTAAGTAGAATCTGAACTAAATTAAAAACGTTAACGTATGCACTTATACTTGTACTTATTTGTAGATACATTATTTATAACGCTATAATGAATCACCGCCCACCATTTTCCAACATTTTAATAGCGTGTGTCTTTAGGCCAAAACATGCCTGTGTAGTAAATTTCATCAAAATATCTCAAAAGTTATCAAAAAATCAAATTAGTTGAGCACAAGAAAACAAGACAGACAAACAAAAAGACGGACAAAAAAATTAGAAAATGATTCTGAATTGATCGGTAAAATAAAAGTTCAGATCCGTCTGTTGTCCTTCAGGCAGTTACATGAGGCCTCAATAACTTAATATGCCCTTGTATCATGAGTGGTGTAGGGTGCTAATGATTGAAAAGTGTGAAAATGAAATTTTCAAATTAAATACAGTCTGTTATTTATTCCTATATTGCTGTTAATTAAAACTAATAAACTAGTAGTCAAATGTTTAGAGATACGACCACAAGTGCCTGCATGTTTACTTATTTCATGTCACATCGACGCTTTCAAATGCCAAGTTCATTACACAATATACGCATTAATGCACTGTGGGTAATACAAACTTAGCTTCTTATCTTAATATTGCTTGTAATCCAAATTAGGAGCAGTTTTCTTGTATCTTGCTTTTCTACTCCTGCTTATGCATATATTGTATACATTGCAATGATTTGTACCTATAGAATGAGACAATGATTCAATGTATACTATGCAAATCCAAACATATATATATATATAGATCGTCCTTAGTTTGATTATTTGCCGCCATTGAAAATGTTACGACCATTATTGCCGTTTTCTTTGCTAAATAGACAAAAGTGATTTTAATTTCAATTATACTCTAACATAACATAAGCAGCAGTAGCAGCGTAGGGTTTTCCAAATGTAATATATACGGGATAATGACCTCAACAAGACTGCAAGTACATAAGCCTTTATATAAATATATAAATGAATAAAACAGAGCATGATTGAATTGAATGCAAAAAGTTGAGCTACATATACGGTACTGATTACAGATTTATTAATCCAATTTAATGTAATGCACATAGATGTATATAAGGGTATCGTTGTTTAATAAATTTTATATATCATATATATATATATATATATATATATATATATACACAACAAAATAAGTTTGCAATTTGTATAAATATGTAAACAGAAGGAAGAAAAATGCAGCTGCTTCTACTTTGATGTTTACTTAATTGCTGATAAAATTAGTTTTATAATCAAGTAAATTGGTTGAACATTTTGCTGGGACATTAATAGCAAATATCCCTAATTAAAGGAAAAAGAAAAAAAAAGTGCGAAAAAAGAACATTTCCGTACCAATTACCTATCTCGCAAGTGTTGTACAAGAAATGCATGTGCGGACATTTAGCCAGAAGTATCCACTAACCCGACTTACGCTAATCAGAATTTTTTCTGTAACGACGAGGAACAAGGCAGTGCGACGCATCATTTTACGGACTACGTAAACCTGTTGTATGCCGAAAAAAGAGGAAGAGGGCAATTAGTTCTTTAATTCACTCAAATGGTAATTGCAACCAAACAGAGCTGACGTTGGGGATCGCACTCTTTCCACTAGCCTTAACACTTTCAATGACTTTTACGGTTTATTTCGGCTTCAGTTGCTACCAATCGTTGGATTTTGGATAAAGAAAAAAACAAAAAACCTATTTTAGTATAAGAGAATAAAAATGATTGTCTTTATTATTAATCTGCAATATGTGTAAAAACAAGAAAAGTTGATTTCTTAACCATTGTATGGTTTAGCTTTCAAATAAACAATCGCTATAAAATATATAGTTTTATTCATTCAAACTAACTAGTAGTAGGCACTTAGAGACAGACGTACGTATTTTACGTCATTTATGCGTACAATAATATCGGTGGAATCCTTAAAGAGAATTTTGTATTACGATTATTTATCAGTTGGCCTTAAGCTCAATTTTTCAAGCAGATTAAGGCGTCATCATCTGCTCAAAAAATGCTGCTTAATATGTTTTAATGCTGCTGATGCGGGAGACAGATGTGCTGATGTAATCCAATTACAATAGGGATATGGGCACTATTTCAACAGTTATGTTACATGTTTGTTTCAGTTTTCATTTTATGTGTTGGGCAAGAATATTCTCACAGAGTATACAACAAATGCACAAAATGTATTTATTCTTCAAAAGATGTGATGCAAATTTTGTTACACAGTAGGCTACTGTCCAAAATTTTAAATTCTATATATGTATATGTACATATGTGTATATCCCAATAAAATCCTTAAATCTAGTAAACTTGAATTAAAAGCTGTCTAGTACTGCTTTGCAGAAAGGCAACACTTTAGAGAACGAAAATATGAAATTCTAAATAAAATCAAAATTCATACTCACTTTAGGTCATAGCTAAGGGCTAATAAAGTTCAACTTACAAGCGTACTCGTATATGTTGATACCAAAGGTAAGCAATAAATGGGTCGCGATCAAGTGGCAATGGTTTTAATAATGTTGCAGAGAGGCTCGAATAAATCAATGGGAAATTTTTTATTATTTATTTATTTATTTATTTATTTATTTATTTATTAATGAAAATCTATTAGTTGCCTGCTATCACTAAAGTCATCATATTTCCTTCCGTCCGTCAAAGTTATGTTAAAAGAAAAAAAAAAAAAAACGCGTCAACGTCATGGCTAGAGAGCAGCAAAAATTTATAGCTCAGCGTAAAAAGAATTTATTCTTAATATTTCTTGAGTTAAAAAAATGTTAATAAATAATAAATTGTAGATAAACAATTCAATAAAAAAATGCTGCTCTAATTCAACATCGAATATCATGAAACAATGTAAAGTTTTCGCATCTAAGCAAATTATACCAACACATATGGTTTTCTATTACATAGAAATTGTGAATATCAGACAAAATCGCTTTGCAATTTCAATGTTGTTCGTCTATCTACGAAAGATATGTATTTTTCGTATGGTGCGATTTCTAACAATTGCCAGCTATATAAGTGTGCCATACAAACGACACCAACAAAAGCAACAGGCAATAAAAGATGATATTCTCTAAAACTGACACTGGAATTTTTTTTTTCATCCAACGCGTGCGTAGGAAAATCTTTCATGAATTCTTCAAGAGATAAATTTAATACGTTGGAGGAGCATATTCAAAATCCTACGAATGCCATTGAAGAGAGAATTTCATTGCAGTTGTGTGAAATGAAACCTGAACTATCTGCGACGTTGTCCCGTAACGCGAAATTTAAAGCAAACACTTAGTACTTTGAGAGGCATAACAACATCCTACGAAAGCAAATGAATCGTTCAGATATTATAATTACAGACAGACCTTAAAAATAACTTGAACATTTATAAATTGTTTGCGTCAGGACGCATTGTGGTCCATGCAGCGAGCAGGTGAAATAAAAAGTTGCAACGTTAACAATTCTGATCCATTTACATATATAATTAAAGCGCTTAAAATTAATATGCTTGGTCAAGTAGTTCAGCAGCATTCGTTAGATGTCGGTAAAAAGTGAGAAGACAATCCTTTAGCCAGCCCCGTGGAGAGAAGTGCTACAATTTCTTATTTTATCTTCATTTTCTTTGCACTTTTTGTCTATTTTCTTCTACGCATGTGTCTTATGCTTCTACCTATTAGTTTTTCATTTTGTCTACATACTACGCATAGACTTGCCGATGATGTCATTGATACGATTCTCTGCAACTATTTTATCCAGGTTTTATTCAATTAGGGTTATTTGTATATATCGCTTTGCTAATAATGTTTGACAATCTTTTCTCTGCTGCAAAAAGCAGTGCTTTTTAAAGCTACAAATTAAACAACAGTACTCTCAACATATGTCAATTTAATGTGCATAGTTTAGTACCACGAGGTAGGCAAAATTTAATGGGATTGAGAATGATAGTCTTTATGACATTATTGGCGTAATAGAAACATGGCTGACGGAATATGTATCAGGCAAGTGGGATTCCAAATTTTAGGAATAATCGGGCGCGGTCCAGGGATGAAGAAGTTTACAGGAAAATTGAATTGAGAGTTGTCCGTGACTATATGGCTGGATGGGCGAGACGAGAGCCTTTTTGTTGAAATATCTGTGAATTTTATAGACAAAATATTAGCAGAAATTATATATTTGTCGCGTAGTAATCTTAGAGAAGGTGAGAATTTATTAATTGATTAGATTATTGGATTGGATACAAATGCAATTATAATGGACGATTTTTACGGTCCACGTTATCAATGGTACACAATAGCATTCCAACGCGTTTTAGTCGGATACATGATAGACCTTCTTTATTTGATCTCTTCTTTGTGACGGATATGCTTCGTGTTTCTCAAAAAGGTCGTTTCTCAAAAAGGTTAATACCAAATATCGACTTTAAATTCTTATCATACGTTAGGCTCCTGATTATATTGCCTACGTATAAAGAGGAGTATGACTAAACATTATTATAGAGATGATAGGGCTTTTGATGTCAGTTCGTTCAACCCTTTCGTACTTGGACGATATCAATTTTACGGTTTTATAAAACAGATCTAACTGATGACTTTTAACCTGGTTATAATTGAAATATTTAATGATAATGTCCCTTTAAGCAGATCGCTTCCTTGGAAGCAAGAAAGGTGGATAGATTCACAAGACATAAGAGTTGCAAAGATTAATAGAAATTTAGATTGGTCGGCGTCTTGCGAAAACAAATCCAAGAATAGCCGCGCCTTTTCAATAAATATTGTAAAAAACCAAAATCCGTAATTAGGTCTATTCATCATTTTCATGGATGTCCACAATCGCAAATAAGGCGCAGGTTAAGACCTAACGACAACATTGGCGTTGAAGGCATGTTGAATAATGTTGATATTGAAGAGTTAAACCGGCATGCAATTATCTCATCTATGATGCATTTACGTTTCGTAATGTAGACGAATTTGAAGTGTATGATGCAATGATGACCATAAAGAGTAACGCTATTGGGTCTGATGATATATATCGCCAATAGAAAGAATAATTCCAGCGCCCAAAACTAGGTCTCTCCGTGCGAGGGCGGATTACCGGCCAATCAGCATGCTGAAAACCACTTCTAAAATTCGGGACGTTTTGTGAAGCGTTATCGGTCGGGCTTTACGAGACACTATAATAGTATGGGCTTGGTGCTAATTTCTGTTGAACAATAATGAATTATTATAATTTGGACAAAAAAAAACTAAATTCTGTGATCGTATTGCTGGCTTTCAGCAAAAATTTCGTCTCCTCTAAACATAATATACTATGTACCAAGCAAATTCAATTTTGACCCGCCAGCGTGTATAGTACGATTTTTTTTGGAGCAATATGTGCAATAAAAAGGTAATGTATTACCCATATTGGGAACCTACAGGGGCGTGCAACAGAATTCAATTTTAAGTCAAATTCTGTTCATGTCATACGTGAATAATTTGTACCAACAAATTAAATTGTGTAAAATACGCCGACGACATTCAATTACTGATGGATCACCAAGGTCGGAGAACTTGTTGCTCTTAGGACAATATTGATATTAACTTACAAAGGGTTATTTTTGTGTATAAATTCTTGGAAAATACGGTGTATGTCCTTATCTCCGAATAGTGTTAGGCCTTATTTAAGTCTAAGTAATGACAGGAGGGAGTTTGCTTCTTATTTTAAAACTTTAGCCGGGTGCACTGACTATGCGCTAAATTCTGATAATCAGGTCAGCCATACTACGTTGAAGGTGAATTTCGTCGTACGACAATTATATAACATTGGAATGCATTCGCCCCATTTTGTGAAAGACAAGCTGCTCTATCATTATGTTTTCCGATTTTGTCGTATATATTCTCCGGTACATCATAGTGTAACATTTTGAAACTTAAACAAAAATTCGATAGAATTGTTATGTAATCATAGACATATGACATCTTAGGCAATTAATTGATTACGTTATAACTTTGAGAATTTTGTTAGGTGGAAAGTTATTTTGCAGTTTTTTCACTTGTCATAAATAGATCTTTTATAACCCAAGCAACTCCACATTGTCAAATTAAATAGTTTGCCACACTTTTGTTTCTGTTATTATTTCATTTTCAACATTTGTGCGGAAATTTTGACACAAATAAAGAATATTTTATATACATTTTATTATCAAATTTGTTATTTAATATGAGTTTTGTAAATTAATAATTTTCGTTAAATTAATGAAATTATTATTTAACTAAATTGAATTAACTCTAAAATCGTGCATATTTTGAATTACTTTTATTTACTAATGATATTTACTGCCAATTGCATTTTCTGGGTAAACTAAACCCTAAGGGCTTATAAAGTCCGTAATAAATGAATGAATGAATGGAAGAGAAAAACAAAATGTTTGGCATCATGTTCAACAAAGGCTGTCCCCGGTAGGTCATCGGATTGGACAGGTCTTAAAGCACACACATTATAGTGTCTATAATCTCATCGAAGGGTTTGCAAGCATCCAAGCGAAGGTGTTTTGAATTGACATGATCTGAATTACGATTATGTTTGTATATACATATAATGGCACAGCATAAGAGCGCGGTTAACAATGCCTTCTTCAAGCTTTACGAGCATCCATTAGTTATAAGGAATGACTGCATGGACTGTGAGTCTTAAAAATTTAACCATTACTATATATATATACTATACTATACTATATATATATATATATATATATATATAGTATAGTATATATATAGTATATATAGTATAGTATATATATATATATATATATATATATATATATATATATATGTATATAT
>CCAG010004559.1:0-82508 GCA_001077435.1 Glossina morsitans morsitans | reverse complement strand
ATATATATTATCTCGACGACTGGGTATGTGTTTGTTTCAATTAAGGTTTCTGATTCCGTTTAGTTACATAGAAAATATAGAAAATATAAAACAACAACAACTTCCAATTAAATATTTCAACACGTATAAACACTTTACGTTCAATTTATATAAAATTAGCAAATTTTTAGCGATTTTCGCTGAACAATGTGGTGCATAAGTGAAAGTGAGAATTTTTCTTCACTTGAAGGTGAAGAAAGGGAAAGAAGAAAAAAAGGGGAATGAAATTAATGAACGACAAGCTGGTTTAAGATATATTTGGTTTTCGTTTCAAAAGAAAAAATACCCTAATAAACGTTTCGACGTAAAAGCCGTAATGATTACAAAACATGTGTGTAATAATAATGGCTCATTACAGGCTGTCGTAGAGGAAAAAATCATTTTAAGACGGAAACGGATGTAACTGTTTCTGTAAATGCGTTAAATATGCGTGTCATGTAAATATAAATACATTCGCTTACACACATACATTTTTTATTTATATATATATATATATACATACGTGTATATATATGTAGATGTTTGAATTATACGATGAATGCGACGACCGCATAACTTCGAATGCATATAAATTTTAAGTGAAACGAGAATTTCTCTATAACATCGATCGATTTTTACACCATCAACGGAATGAACATTTACTATAATACAAGACTATGCTACACACACTTTTACAAATATATGCATTTAAGAAAATATATTGTTTTCGCGTAGGTAATCGCTAGCATTCTGTTCTGCTTTGCGTTCGCTTTACTTACAATTCAGTAATTATGATAAATGATATTTTTATATACAATTAATGTCAGTCTTTGCTTACATTTTCAATACACGGGAAATACGAATATTCTTGGAGTGAGTTCTTGCTAGAGGTGCGATGTAATTCATTCAAATAGTTTTCCATTGCTAGCCACTATTGACTAAATATGAATAAATTTCGTTCCTAGAAGGCAAATCGGAGACAATCGGATAATTTATGACCTGTATCTTTTAAAAAATAAATCTTCCCACTGGTAGCGTTATTTGGCTCATAATCCAAACAATTCGAAACGGAATAAAAGGTTTTTTATACGTTGGAGAAATATATCTGATCAGATCTGCAAGTACTAAATGGCGGTTTGAGTTACAGAATGTGGATAATTTCATAGAGTGTAGAGCTACCACATAGTTGAGTAGATAAGGCTACATTATCGCTGTTCGCGAGTTCAGATCTCAGCGCAGTAGAGCGGACTTGGTGGTAACTGCATTAAGTGCTCGGTAATCGGCAAAGGCATAACACCTGTCAATTGGGCATGCATCCTCCGGGCTGCGGCCACTCCCCATATCTCTTTTTCTTCCCTAATCTCTTCCTGAACATCATCGTATTACTTATGTAAGGGGCATCCACTGAGTGATTGGTCATATTAAAAAAAATGAAGATACAAATTGAATACAAGTCGGAAGCAATTTTTTTTATAGCTTGTGTTATACAATTGGCAACAATAGCCAGTCGTAATACAGGAATATATTGCTATGTGTAACTATTATTTTTTAAGAAGAAAGGTGTTTTATGCCAAATAAAGAGTATTCGCTGAATGCTTTTTTTCCTTTGCCAGAAGACTACAAAAGTGCATCTTTTTGCATGATACTTGCACAGGGGATGGGAACGGGATTTATTTTCAAAATCCCAGTCATAAAAATTCGTTGGCCTACCAAAATGTACCATCCATATCGATTATAAGACAGAATCCTTTTGGCAAGAAGACGTTATTGTTATCGTGTGGCCTGGTATGGCAGATGTCCGCTATTGAAATCTGGTAAAACATTTAGTGCCTGCTGGTAAACATCCATCTGGTAAAACATTTAGAACCTGCATTTTATTATTATTATTATTATTATTATTATTATTAGTATCATTAATAACAACTTTGCCATAAACTTAATTTTAACAAATTTGATCAGAATATTTTCTACACTACACTCTCGCGATTTCAATTTAGTTCTTGTTTTTAATAAATGTGTTCTTCGTCGGTTATGAAACTCAAAACTCCATGTCAGTTGATTATATTTGTCGGTATCTGCGTAGTCGAAAGGCACTCCCACCAGTTCGCTGTAGTAAATAAAAACCCATACAGCTGCGCAGTTTTTGAAAATATTCACTTTAAAGTCATTCGCGTTAAAAAACAAGGAGACTTTGTTTCTTTTCTTAGTTCGTTGGTTCCTTCTTTTTTTTTTTTTTCTTTATGCAAATACACGCTCAACGCATTCAACAACTTGTGTACTATGTGTTCAGGACACACGTAGAAATAATATTTGTAGGAAATCAATCCCATTTAACTCTAAGAGATAATTGCACGTTCACAAACAGAAAGCTCCCCATTTCGTTGGATTAATGATATTTAGATACTCTTATTATGAAATTAAAATTTTTTATTTTTATTGTGATAAATAAATATATCTTCAATAAGCTATGTACTGCTTTTGCGAAATACACAGTTAAAAGCATGTGTGATGAGTCCAATTGTTGCATTTGTAAATTCGTTTACGGCAATAATTTTTATATTTTTATAAATTTTTAAAATAATAATTAAATCATTCGAATATTATTTCATTTGGTTTCGAAATTATTTTGAAACGTGAAAATATTAGTAAATTGAATGATACTTTTCTTTTCTGAGTAGCCAAGTGGACATCTGCTTCAAGCATTGCTACAACAATGGTACAAATAGGAGGACAGAGGGGAGAAGGATTTGTATGTATTCGGGTTAAAAGTGGAGACATCTAACAGGATGGGAGAGACAAGTGCTGGTAAGCTGTTCCAAAGACAGGCAGAGCGGTTGAAAACTTACTTTTGTCTCTGCTTATACCTTCACCCAAGCACAACATAACTCATATTACGGCGATGCCCAAGAGTATCAAGTGCATGATACTTGCAACTATAATGATACTTTCCACTATTTGCGCTAATTGGTCTGCAAACTTTCATACAAATTGTGAAACAAATAATTTTATTGATTGTTCGCCACAACTACAGAGAAATAGTTTATTTATCTATGTGGCTCTCTTCTCTCTCTCAGTCCGTGAATACATCAGGATGGCATATGGATGTGGGATGATTGAGATATGAGATCCATATAATTTTCAGATAGCACCAACTCCAAAATAAATGTACATAATTTACAATTTGTAGTGACAAGTTTTAGTTACGTTATACACAAAATTCAGATTTTAGCATTGTTTCACAAACACAGAAACAGAATGTCATGAAAATTTTCCATATTTCGTTTGAAGATTGTTATCATCCAAAAATCATATAGACTCGTCAAACAGCGGCGACATCGAGTTGTCATCCTTTGAGCTTGTTATAAGTATATATATGTCTATATATATACATATATACATATGTATTTATTGCAATGCCGCTCAGGGAATATGGGGGGCATACCTGTGTAAAGACAAGAGAAAGAAGCGAGGAAAAGAAGGATAGAGTGCAGGCACAAACTAAGAGATGCATGTGTCCAGCCACATACCATGTATTGTTATGAAAATCGTGCATTGGATAAGTATGTACGTAATTTAGCTAATTTTATAGCAAATGTTAGGAAAATGGTAAAAGTAAATAAAAATTTATGAGCATCACCTGTGGTTGCTGGGGATTGACGAAAAGTTAACAAAAATTCGCTAGGAAATTTTGCGAGCAATAGGATTAACAAGGAAAATTGGAATGATGAACCAGCCATATTCATTAACTATTGTAAAGGTTAATGTATTAAGTAGAAGATATGCTGAAGGCAGGTAGTGTAGAATCGTAACATTCGAAGAGAGAAGTTTATTAAACGTATGTGAGCTAAAACTCTAATTCCTGTAAACGTACGTTTTGTGCAAATAGTTCTTCCAAAATTGCAAATAAAGTTCTACGCTATAGCGGATGCGAAGCTTACTATGAGGGATATTAAGAAAACAGGTAAAAAAAAAAAAACATTTCACGTAACAATACGAAAAAGCAAAGATGAAAATAATAATTAATTATTTTTGTTCTTCTGCATGCTAATTGCGGTCATAACAGTCAGAAAACAGATAATTATCGGTACAATTTAACACATTTCTCTCTTGTAACGCGAAATCTTGAAGATGTCGTCCAAATGTCACAATTTTTAATATTATAATTAAAACAATGTGCTGACTTAAGTGCAAAAGAAGATTCATTTATTATTCACATCACATTTCGTGTTGAACAACGTTTACGAGTTTGGTATGAGTGACATTGCATTATCACTTATACGATATGCTGAACACATCAATTATAACATTCAGTAAAAAACTTTAATGAATATAAAACTTATTTAATGCATGCATGGATACATGGATACATGGATACATGTACGTATCTCTATACACGTAATTCTCTTTTTACACGAATTTTTTTGAACACGATTTAAAAAGGAACTGAATCTCTCTCTCTCTCTCTTTAATTCTTCGAATTGTTTTGTTCGTGTTACGATTTTCCATATTTTATGAATTTTTTTTTAATGATTTTTTCTGATTAATTTCAATGAATTTTTTTCATTTTCACTCCGCACAAATTTGCATGCATAAGTTACATAAACTTCCCGTTCTATTTTTTACAATTCAGTTAGATTATGTCGATTGAATGTGTGGGATTCATACGGTAAAAACGTAATGTATTTTTTACGCAATTTAGTTTGGCTTTGCACGTATAAGTATAATTTATTTTTTATAATATATTTAATGACTTAAAATGTGTAAACACGCAATGAATTTTGAAATGAACTGTAACAAGAATTTTTTTATTTTGTTTATTTACTTTCAGTTGGTTGTTTTGGGCCTGGACCTATTTTTCAATATAGTCAATTTTGTTTTTACACGAATTGTTTGCGAACGTATCTATCGTGTAAAAAGAGAATTAGGTGTATATATAAAGCATTGTTTAACGAAACCAATTTAATAATCATGCATACAAGAAATAAGTATTAATTGAAGACTCCCTACGTTATAAAAATCTAAGGCGTTATGTTTGAGCGGCAGTTGTTGTAGCAAACAACAAAGACTCAGTACGTAACTTCAACGAATCAAAATTCCAGATGCCGGCGTGATTTACCATCAACTTTAATCTTAAGTCTACGTTCGGAAAACGTACGTGAATGCTCGGCATTGTATATAAATACATATCATAGCGGTTAATAAGGGTCATTAAAAGTTTTTCACGCACATTACCGTCGTCCATACTCATAAAGCGTGATAACTCTGTACGTGCATACAGAGTAATACGTCGCTACTATATAAATGTTCGAGAAATTGGATCTGCTTTCTGCTGCTAGTAGAGAAAACTTAAACTTTCAAACTAAACAAAATACCGAGGAAAAATGTAACTTAAAGCTCTTGAAAGAGTTTTATATGTTTTTATTAGGTGCTGCCGTACACTAAACAAAACATATCGTTATCATTATAAACTTTTAAATAAACTAACAAGTTTTTGTTACTTTGCATGGAAATGTAAAGGGTACTATGTAATACACAATAAATTTGTGCGCTACTGCGTTCCTCTTTTATATTTTTCAAACGCCCCGCAAGCGTTAGACCAAACAAAAAAAAATTGCATCTCGTTTATAATAAAAATAAGTTAGCAGCGGTGTAGTACTTTCAGAAAATTTTCATAGTTTCATTTCGAACTATAGCACGTGCATAATACGGTGTTCATAGACCCACAGCGAAGAGATAAGACATGGCAAATATTTATATAGGTGAAGATCTTGTAGGAGCACCTCATAAACACTTACTGCGTAGAACGTTTGAAAGCGTGCTTTACTTTTCATATTTCCTCATAAAATCGTATACGAGAACTGGCAGTTAGAACGTTACAGGAGACTCGTTCCTATCTGTTACGTTTGTATGTACCACATATTGTTTGAATTACTTTTTCATTCTTAAGCTTATCCCACTGTTCGATGAATTTTCTTTTCTTTTTTTTCTTTGCCAAACAGCTTCCAACCCCCTAAAGCATACTCTGTTAACACACTAATATCATCAAAAGGTTGATTTCGTTTTCCTCAAGATTCTTGCACGTATAACCTTAACAACGACCCCGGTAACGCGTGCAACGCTTATATTGCGCTTATTTGGTTTCTTACAGCATTTCAATTAGCAACCTCCCCTCCACCTTACTTTTTTATTTCTGCAAATCTAGTATGTTATCCGACTTTTTCTTACTATTTCTACTTTTTCTCTCCAAATTAATCGTCATAGAAATATTCAGTGTGCGCATATCTGCCCCAAATCGAACGTTTTTGTAATCAGCTTACTGACTTTCAGCAGTACTCGGTCCGTTAGCGCCTTTAAATTTTGCACCGGTTATCGGTACAAGATCATTACCCGAACGACGTTATCTTCTTCTATTGTATTGTGTTTGTCTGTAAATTCCAAAACGGCTGCATTGGTAACATTCCACTGAGCAATTTGTCCAAGAAATGTTTGTTTCCCCGTATTTTTCTCCGGTGTATAAATTCTTAACTTGTTTACTTCAATTCTCTTGCTTTAGTATGCTAACTCCCTCGCTCGTGAGGACATTTTCGCTGAATTAAATTTTGCACCGGTTATCGGTACAAGATCATTACCCGAACGACGTTAAAATTCCAAAACGGCTGCATTGGTAACATTCCACTGAGCAATTTGTCCAAGAAATGTTTGTTTCCCCGTATTTTTCTCCGGTGTATAAATTCTTAACTTGTTTACTTCAATTCTCTTGCTTTAGTATGCTAACTCCCTCGCTCGTGAGGACATTTTCGCTGAAGTTAATAGTTCTCGCGCCCGAGAATCTGCGGAAAACTTCTACATCTTGTCGGCACCAATCAGTTATGCCTATTCTCTACGCAGTCATATGAATACATGCATATTTTTGGACTGTACCTTATCTTCTTTCCATTTTGTATATTGAAGCGATCGAGGTCCCATTATTCGTACACTCATCTACATAGGGCCTGTTTACGATTCTTGATATGAAGTAAAGTCGATAGCTATGGATTATGGACCCGCTACAACGAGTAGAGAGTTTACAGCTGTCGATGAGTTGTGCATTGTTGATTATCATGTTCAAATTACGATCGAGTTTAGTCGTGAGAGATTTTCGTGATAATGAAATTTTCGAGCATCTCTTGTGCGTTAGTTTTATTACCACAACCTATATATATATTAAGTCCAAAAAAAAAAAAAAAAAAAAAACGAGAGTAACGTGGAGCAATTGTCAACATGCAACATAGGCAGTTGACAGAAGTAAAGCAGCACGGTAATCATTAATTCACTTCGACCTTCTTTCAAGTTCTGCGAAGACCAGAAGTTACGCAAAACCCATTTGGCTTTTATTTTCTATTTTATTTACAAGGTTCAGAATTATATCCACATACACTTACACACAATAGACTTGTGTATTTTTATACACTTGCGTACAATTATTAGTCCTATCCTATACACATTTTTTGTATTCATTTATTGTTACCGACTAAAACATATACATATATATGTATATATATTTATTTTTTTTTAACCTTTTACGTAAAAAGTTTCCCATCGAAAGCAACTTCATATAAGGCTTAATAAATGTGAGGGAAAAGCCTTTTTGTTCCGTATCGTAAATATTTAAATTTACTTGTTGCCTGAGTATGCAGAATACAAACGAAAATGGTGTTATGCCCTAAAAATAGTCGTTAGGTGGATCCAAAACTTTAAACACAACAAAAATTTTTACAAAGTAAGGCTTATTCCGTATGACAAAAGAGAACCATAATTAAAATCGCTAGGGGCTTGTTTACTAATCCCCTATTCACTGCTCTTTCATAGTTTGAAATTAATATACAGAAAATTTTAATTTTTAACTCAATAACTTGCGTTTACAACGGTGTTTATATTTATATGTAATGAGCAAAATAATCTCAACGAATCTTTATGAAAAGTGGCTTGTGAAAAATTAATAAAATAAAATAATTTGTAGGAAGGGAAAAGAAAATAAGTAAATAAGTCAAGTTCTTGCGGTAAGCGAGCTAAAAGGCAAGAGATATCCTCTTACATCACTTATAATTTATATAATACATGGGACTGTTAAAAATGCACAATAATGTCAATGCCGCCCGCCTTATTAAAGTTGGTTTAATATGCTGATAGAAGTATAGCTTAGTAGGGCCTACTTGGATTCAAAGTACCATTGTAGCGGGCCATAGGTTATATACGGCTGATATGTGGCCGCACCTACAGTGAATGATCGCTTGATCGATAAAAGCATAAAAATTGTCGATCAGGCTTACAACCTCAAAACTGACGCGACACTCTACCGCTCTGTCCCTTCTTCTTTTTCCGACCAACTTCGTACTCAAACAGAAAGAGACGATCAGCTGAGTAAGCGGTTATAAAAAATAAAAAATAAAATAATTTTAAGATGACAACTTATTGAAACAAAACCAACAACATAAGTGCAAATGTGCTTTTCCACGACACCCGCAAATCATGGTAATTTCGTGTCGCAAAATAATTCATCTTTCCCTATACTTCACCTTTCCGGATTGGCAATCCCGTGCTGACCTATTTGGAATGTAGGCCCATTACTTATTTATGCATATAGTTACGACTTATATTTACGCAACTAACTTGTGACTGCGTAAGAGCAGTTAACTGTCTTATTGGAATACATAACGTTTGCCTGTAGAGTATGCTTAGAAAACCTTAGACCTAAGAGCAAACCTTAAATGTTTGTTCATTCGACATGAACATGAAACTCGATAATAAAAAAAAGAAAAACAATTGCAGAAATGCGATATAATTAGTTAACACTTAAAATTCATATTTGTTCCAAGAAGAAAATCGAAAGATAACTAACCGCAACAGATTTGCACTTGCACTTGTGACGAGAATATATATGAAAATATCAAATATGATAAATTGTGTCATCTTCTAGATGTGCCAAACATATCTCGAAAAAACAATCCTTCTTCTCAAACACTGTAAAGTGAAAACTAAAAAAAAAAAAATTGCTGTTTATCTTCCGGATATATGTTTTCGTCTTTGGTGTTGTGAAATGCTTTTTCCTAAGTAAACAATATTGCGGTTTATGTCATAACAAATTTTTTGTGAATTTTTCACACACGTAAGTGCATGCACATACATCTCTGGAAACTGTTTCTTGTTTCTTTTGTGAAATGAAATGAAATGCAATAGACAATCAAGCCAACAGAATATCGAAAATAAAAGCAAAAGAAAAATAGAAAGAAAGCAAAACCAAATAAAAATTTTACAGACATTTTGGCGCAATATGTGGGATACATCAACTGCAACTCATTTTAAAACATGATTAATATTTGGTTGTATTATGCTGCACTGTTGTTTCTCTCCCTTTCTCTATTTCTTATTTGTTCTTTACATGTATGCAAAGAAATATATTACATTATATATTATATGTAATATTTGAGTGTGTATGTATGTGCGTATGCATATAAATATAATTATATATTCATATAAGATGTGAGGATTCCAAGATGCGGCCTACTAAAAGGCAAATATACCCGTCTTGCTACGATTTCAACGGATAGACAATGAAAATTTTGAATTACGCTTCTAGTGATAAACAATCAGTCTCTGTGTACAGTTGGAAGTCTTTATCCACTAATTTGAGTTGCGATAGATTTTTTTATCTATGCCACTTGTGGTACAAGGTATATAAAACCCAAAAGAAGTAACACCTAAGGCAGACCCACTTTTTATTATGCCCATCGATTTAGGATTATTTTCTTGAAGCTTGTCAGTCCGTCTGATGTACTGTCCATATATTCTTGTGTTCAACCTACAGATCGCAAATTTTTTCGATATTTTTATGAAAATTTGAATAAAGTACACTGTCGTGTTTAGGCTGAAGGACTAATGCTATTCCCAATAGTGCGGATAGGACCACTTTCTTGACCACTCCACAAAGTGTAATTTTCAGAGTTTCGTGACGAAAATCACTTAGTAATACAATTTTCGCATTCTAAAATAGTATGAGAACTTTGGATCAAATCGGGAACAAATATTTTGAAGCCTTTGCCCTGTAATCCTCTCCATAGAAAATGGACCTCTATATGGTAAAAGGGTCTAATATTTAGTATTTCGCAATGAAAATTTGTGCACAATAATAATTTGACATATATACTAACTTTACCGAATTTGGATCACGTAGGTTTATTTTTTGTAATCCAAGCCATGTAAGGGTTCTAATGAACTATAAGGCTTTATACGCTCAAAAGTTTAATTTTTTCTATTTTATGATGAAAATTAGTCCTTAGTAAATTAACCATAGGAAATTTGGATCACAGAGATGCGTTTTTAGGACCGCAAACTAATAAAGTGGAATACAATAAAATTTTTGACAAGTAAGTTAAGTTTGTCACGTAAACCACGCTAGTGGACGTTTTAAGTATCCCCGCCTATAAAGGCTTTCATGGAAATTATGCATTTACATAAAAACAGCGTGTAATTTTTGCGTATTATCAAGAAAATACGTGATTAACTGTATAAGGCGAATTGATATAGGGTATGTAAATGTCGACTTTACCCGACTATAGTACTCTTTTATTATCATTTTATTATTGTAATTAAGTTAACCAGAAAAATAAATTCGCAGACTAAAGTCCTAAAGCACTAGCATCTGACGCTATCCGCTTCATTGGAAACTCTACCGTACTTAAAATTTGAGTTTTTGGTCAAGACCCTTCGCTTGCTCGAACGCTCAGGCGGATATTACTTGGTTTAATTTCTTTTCTTTATTATTATTATTATTATTGTACCCACCACTGAAGGATGGGGGTATATACTCATTTGTTTTTTTTTCATAATGTAAGTAACACCTAAAAGGAAGCTTCAGAGACCCTATAAAATATATCTACACTTTTGATAAGCGCGAAATTCTGAATTGATTAAGTCATGTCCATCCATCTGTGTGTCTGTCTGGTATCGAAAAAAACGAGATACCGTCTTCAAATTTGATAGAGACATTGGAAGTTTTTGTACACAGGTTGGTATTGAAAATGGTCTAAATTGGTCAGAGCAGAAGCCCGTGAAAAAATGGAAAAAATCGGATATACCAACACAAAGTTACAAGTGATTAAATTTAGACACGGTAGACACTGCGATTACTTTCTTCTTAATAATATCCGCGATATGGGTATCAAATAAAAGTACTCGGAGAGTGGAATGCGAAGAACATAGTGGTGGGTATGCGAGATGCGGCCACTGCCGAATATAACTTTCTTACTTATTATTATTATTTTGCAATATTTTGGAATTTTTTATCTCGTGCTTTTTCAAAGATTAACAAAAAAGAAAATGAAATTCAGCTGCAAGACTTTATTCTAAAAGAGACTCAAAAAAAAGAAAAAACTCTATAAAATGAGACAAGCGTTGCTTATTTTCTCTATTTTTGAATGATCAAAATGGAAATTTAAAGAATATTTGAAGCAAATATATATTCATTTTTGCGATCATGAATACAGCAATTAACAGATAGATGGGCAGATAGGCTGACAAATATGCCTAAAATGGTTCAGATTTTTTATATGGTCTCTGAAACTTCTTTCTGGGTGCTGCAAAGCTTTCTATAACAGAATGAAATTTCAATATTATATAATATTCAATAGGCGTACACGATTTATTTAATTTTTTACATGCCCTGCAGCATCACCCATAAAATGCAAATGCACATTTTTGGCGCTGGGCCCGTTGTAGTTTATAAGTAACGAGCAAGAAACCTATTTTTTGTTATTTCCGAAAACAGGGGTGATCTTAGTTATGTTGTAGTGTGGACGTATACTCCGACTGCGTGCAAGGACTTCCAATGTTCAGGAGAATGTTTATGATAGTCATTATACAAATAGACCGATGGACGGGCGGACGGACCTGCTTAAATCGGTTTAGAATTTGATGCTGATCAAGGATATATCCACTTGGTGATTTCTCTGAAGGTTCCTGCTTGACTTTACAAATGTTTGGCAATATTTATAATACCCCCTATCCTTGAGTGATGGGTATGAAAAGAAATAATTGAATATGAAAAATTGTTTAGTTTCAATCAAATCTTGTAATGGTCACTAGCTACTTTTTTTTCATAAATTTTTTAACAAACATTTTTCAAAACTAGAAAACACCTAATTGAAAAAGAATACTTCACCATAGTGTTGCAGTAAAAGAAAAGGGTCCTCTTTCACAACTGCCAACTGTTTGTGTTAACACGTAATTCATTTTTTTCCTACCGTAAGCCGCCACAATTCAAACTCTAATGCATGCTTCCCAAATAGCTTTGTGTGAGTGGTGTTTTTTTCAAAGTTGTCAATACATATCTGATAAGAATTATTAAATCAATTCTTTGTCAATTAAAAAATTATATAACTTTTGAAGATCACATGCGGAAAATTTGATTACAAGCCACAATCTAATAAGCAATGAATTCAATTTAGTTCACTAAAGAGTAGATGTCAGAATTGTCAGCATATCGCATCTGATTACGCAAACTGAAAGTCCCATTTGCATCTTCTACCTTGTTCACTTGGATATATAAAATTTCTTTTTTGTAATAAGTTGACTTCCAGCTTTTCTTTTTATCAAACGCATCCCTTTGAAATCATAGTTGTTCGAAACACATAGAGCTTTATTTACACAACTATCTCTCGAATGAAAAGAATTTATTTACAAAAGTTATAAAATTTACAAAAGGTCGTAAAGTAGATTTCACTGTAGGACTGACTGCATTAGTGCTCTTCGACTCGCTGCCTTGCATGTCACACTTCAAACATTCATGGGCCTTAGGCGAATACCTTTCTTATTAGTCTTAAACTTGTGTATCGTTTGCGGATAACAAATACTACATACTTTTGAAACACACACACACACACACGGTTTCATTTGTCGCCTAGAAAATTCCCCAAAAATCTTTTCCTTTCTGCGTACATGTTTATTTCAGATAAATGTGCAGACATAATCGATTCCCTTTGTTCGTTGGAAAAAAAATATTGTAAAACTCGCTTTTATTTCGTGACACCAAGAGACGATATATCGAGAGTCACTATTTGCGCTTTCATTATTTTTTCTTCTTTTTTTTTTGCTTAGACTAAGCACACACTCTACCTTATTAACTACAGATACTCACTTATAATAGTTCGCTTGGTATGCAATTATGCAGGGTTGCGATGTGATGCAGCTATCATTGACGTTCAAAATTTGAGAATATACTATAAAGTCGGTTTAAACATACATTTTAAAAATTTAACCAACCGCCGAAAAAGTATCCCAGAGAAACATGCTCCTGATAAATGACTTCGTAGAAATATTGCCTTATCACGGCAAGAAAATTGCTATGTTGCAAGATTTTCGCCTCTTGCTCGACCTGTTAAAACCTCATATTTCGGGTTTAGAATTCGTCTGTTTAGTAAGAAAAGAAAACATTCTGCTCCTTTGATTTCCATTAGACCTTAAAGTCACCCGTGATCTATCCTTCCTTTAATACCTTTGGCAATCAAACTGCTTGTTAATGAAAAAAAAAAAAAACAAATATGCTGCTATCTTTTTTCCCTCCCCTAACTGACCATTTCTTGTGTCTTCTCACTTCTATTTTTTTTTTTCTCGTTATACCTAACCTCATTTCATACCTCATTTCTTTCAAGTAATAAAATCTGAATGTTGATTCTATGAGAGCTGTGTGCGTACACATAGTTTTATTTATTTATATTGTGTGTGGGCGGTCGTATTCGTGTTTATGAATACTCGGGTCGATTTACTTGTGGTTTTTGTTTCAAGCAGTGTCTCCACAATAGCCATATTCCTGCCTAACTGAATATGCTAATTTATGCACTTACACCTGCTACACGCAATAATTACTTCTCATTCCGCTTGACTAGCTGAGTGTGATTATAAAATTATCTCTCCTCGAGGACATGCACGCACGCAAAAACAATTCATGTCCGCATATTATTGTTTGCACGAAAAATTATAAACAAGGTATTATTGCTGCTAATCCCGCACGTCAATAAATATTTACGACATAATCGGGCGTATTTAATTAAATTTCACCTTTGTCGTAATAAGACAAAAAGTTAAAAGTCATTCATAACGCAAGACCGTCCGTCAAGTCACACAATTGTTGCACGTCAACATTTTGCGTCAATATATAGTAAAATTAATTAAACAATTTTAATGTAATTTTATGTACGTGTGTACCTAAGCATATTTAAGTCCGAAAGAGACAAACTTTTGTAGATAAATTCAAACAAGTGTTCATTATACCCTACATTATTCGCGGTACAGGGTTTATTACCTTTGTGCTACTCGTAAAAGATACACCTTTTCCTGTCTGTCTACCGGTTTGATGTCTATTTCGTGTTTAACTTACACGTTGCTATTTGTGAGATATATTAAGAAAATTTGGTAAGACTACCATGCAAGGACAAATGTGATTGAAAATGGTTTACATCGGATCACGCTCCATCTAGCGGTTTATTTCGAAAGAGTCGTTATGTGAAACAAATTTCAGCTTGCAAAATTTACCGACAGAAATCGCTGAGTATTACTACTTTGACATATAAAATTGATTTGAAAAATTTAGATCTGGTTTTAAACGCGCTTTCATAAAACCGTTACAATAAAAACTAAACCTTCACGTGGCACTTGAGACCTGTTGAACCTGGTTGAACACAACACACATGGACAGAATTCGGATGGACGTATGTACAAGCTTAAATCGACTCAGAAAGTATAAGAGGTCGCATAAAAGATAGGTATTTACATGGAAACGTGGTATAATCCCTTTTTTCTAAATGTTATCACGAAAATAAACGAAAAATTATCTTCATTAATGAGGTGTACGGTATTTAATGGCCGAGCTCGCCGTACTACATGATTTTTACATATTTTTTTTTTTTTGTAAATATTGCACCAAGGAAGTGTATAATTAGCAGAGTAGAATTATATATCAAAAGTTTTTCAATATTGTTTTCCGATCTCCTTCGCCGTTCTTCTCTTGCGCTTTTAGTGAAAGAGTTTTAATTATTTAAGACTCAGATTTCATGAAATTCTTATTTCTGAGCAGACGCCGGATAATGTGTGCTTAACATGCAATACCATGTTATATATATATATATACATCGCATAGAACAATTTAGATTGCATGGTTTTGAGACTTCGGTCTACGAAACTGCACGAAATTTTAAATTGAAAAATTGTGATCCCCTGTATAAACAGCGTTCGACCGTAATCTGTTTCGTCGTAGCACAAAAAAAAAATTAAAAGTCCACTCCGTCACTTTGTCGCTTTAATTCTTATTATATATGCGAACTTTCAAATTTCCGCTTCAACTTTTGTGGTTTTGAGACAAATAAAGGCGATCAACAAGTTTTAAAGTACATAAACAAGTTCTGCTTTTACATAGATATACTTTTTTTTCGCAATTTTCTTCAACGTCTAAATTATATTCAAAGCATTACGACAACAGCATTTGATCCCACTTTCACTAATTTAAACATATTTCACTGAAAAAAAAATTTTAAACAAAATCTTCGCTTTAAAGCGTTATTCAGATACTAATTCAGTTGCTTTAGCATATGGAAGGACGTGGAAGAAAATGAGAAGAAAAATAGGCCAACGCTAACTTAAAAGCAAAAGCATAAATTCAAAAATTTGGAAAATAACGAACATACGAAATAGAATCTCCTTTCGGATATGGGATATTAAAGCAATTTCCGAAAGCTCTGTCGTCTTCCCTTTCTTTGTCTTTCTTTCTTTTGAACATATCTTGAAAAGGCTCCGAATAGTGCTTCCAAAACTCTAAATATGTATGAAGGAAAAACTGGAAATTAATGTCGACCGCACGACTATCTGTATGTGGTTAGAAAAAACCAATATTTCAAATCGAAACGGCAGTAATAGTGTTTCAGTTGCTTTTCAAAAATCGAATTTCGAAATAAATAAAATTCATTAACAGAAACGTTTGCAAATATATATTAATCGGAGACTTATAAATATTCTGTTCATGTGTGTATCTAATCGACATTTGATGACGTCATCTAATTTGTTTTAATAGAAGTACTAAATATTACACGCAACACCACTCATGCTGCTTATATGAGATATGTATGTGTTCATCCGTGCTTAATATAACTTCCTGGTTCCCCCAATAATCTGCAATTAAAACCGCATAAAACTGCGGTGTGTAAAAGATTCATGGTCGACTTCTCATAACTAAAAACTTCTCTTCTCATAATCTCCTCGAGACAGCGCATTGCAGAGATTGCATTTTTAGTGAACTGTAGCATTATCGATTTATCGCACTTTACCAGTTTATCAATAATTTATGCTAAGTTTACACTTTTATATATTTCCACATAATAGCTATAGCCTAGTTAAGATCAGTTCTACACATAATACAAGATAAGCTGTATTCTAGTTAAGATAAACCAATTTAGCTATACATGTAACTTTAGTAATAGCGTAGTTTAATTTTACTACTTTGCGTAAGTTAGCATAATAGTTTATTATATAAGTTACTGACCACATTTCCGGTGGGTCAGAGGTAAAACAAATATAAAATTAATAAGTATTATTATCATTATTATTATTATTATTATTATTATTATTATTATTATTAAAAACTCTACCGCACTTGAGATTTGAGCCCACGACCATTAAATTGCTAGTCGAGACTCGGCCACTCAGGCGGATAAAAAAAGAAATAATAAATAACAATACAAAAGAACCTTTAATTTTGTCTTCACTACAGAACTACCTTAGCGGAAAACTGCTGGATAAACCAACGGATTGTTAAATCTAACCTTTACATTTTCTTTCCTTTTTGAAAGGAAAAAGTTTCGGGCGAACTTAACCTCCCACTGAATAATTCAATAGCCGAATATCGATTATGACATACAACCAAACTTGGTACGTATTTATGGTTGGACCTAATTCAAAATTAGCGGCAGAACTTTCTTCAAAATCTAATCCAATTTATAACGACATATGTACATCCAAGTATATGTAAGTATATCTATGTATGTATGCAGACGAATGCTCTTATGCTGAATTTTGGGTAGGAGCAAGAACAAAAACATAATGCAATAATCGAAAAACTATCATTCGGGTAAATGAGAAAGAAAGAAGAAGGAAAACTATATTTTGATGTTGTTTCGTTTTTCATTTCCTTTTTAATTTGAAATAAGCAACAATTAAAAGCTGTCCTATTGGCATTTTATGATACGGTTAATGGTCGGTTAACAACTTTGGCTTATTTCCCAGCTCTCTACTAATTACGCAAAGACACAGTTGCAACTTCTTTTATTATCGTCCTTTTTTAGCGGAAAGTTAAACTCTTCTTTCCCAATAACAGCTGCTGGTGTTGATGTAATTGCAGTTTTGTTTTTTACAGGCAGTTTTTCATTCAGTTGCTTTAGAATATGTAATGAGTTTGGTTTGTGATTAAATCCAAGCAACATGCAGTAAATAAGAGTAGAAAAAGAGTAGAAAAAGAAATGTAAAACAATGTGAACGCATATGCGGTTAACCTTAAATCAGTATTAAGTTAATCGTTAAAATTATCAAACACGTGATAAAAGTCTTTTATGAACATGGACTAGTATTGAAAATGTTTAGTAAAACTAACATCTAATATGAAAACAAGTTTCTTAACCGATCATGGCACCTCTCGTCACCAATGATAAATTCGTCTTAGCATCTAATGAAATCATTCGAGTATCGAAACAACAGCGAATAAATTAATATGTCTGGTACACTGCGTCTTGCTTCTTCTTCTTCTTCCAAGCACAGGTCGGTTAAATTCCATTCAGTAACGGCCGACATGGTTGATTGGTTGAAATGTATGCCTTGTCATCTGGTTGCAGTTATAGCACTTATTACTATTACAACTATTATTGTTGTCATTTGTTAGACGGATTGCACAGGATTGCACCTACATCATTGATCCCAATCGGTCAGCCATAGAGAGCCAGTCAATCCATGTAACACCTCCCTGATTACAAATTTGTGTTTTTATGTGTACAAGAGTAACTAATGATACCGTCTATGTCCTCAGTTTAGGACAAAAATATTGACTATTTTGTTTTCCCTTCCCATGCCGGGCTTGAAATCGAGCTCACTTCATAAGGCTGACGAAAATGGCACTCCTACCGACTGTAGCTGCACTTGCAAGCAACGATTTCAAGTAACATTTTCGTGTATCTGTAATAAACTTTGAAGCGCGAAACCGAGCAATCCATAATTGTAGAGACCTACTCATGTATTAAATTTAAAAAGCCGTTTTAACAAGCAGACAGACATCTTATATTCACCCTGGCATCGAAGCTCTTTCGCTATGTCTTTGCCGCGTAATCGGAAATATCTCTAAGCAGATCAAATTATGCAGCGAGGCTCCTAAATTTTTGCACAGTGTACCGTCATCAAAATCAAGATTATTTGTACAATTTAATTAATGTATGTTTTACGGCTAAACACTAAGGTCGACAGTAATCTTGCAGTATTTAGCTCTAATCACGACGAGTCGCATCCATTGACTTGAAAACATATATTATATGTTTTTCATAGATTCTTAACAAATCTTAACAAGATGTCAAACAATGCTACGGGCGATAAAAACACAGTTATGCACAAAGGCTTTAACATAGTTCCTAGTATGGAGAGCTCAGCATCTTTATTATTCATCATCTTATTCATCATATTTCACTTTTGTTTCTTTTTTTTTTTTTTTTTTTTTGAAATTTACTTTATGTATGCGTATGCATAACGTCAGTTCGAAATTTTAATTTCATTTTGAAAGCCGAAGTTATTTCATTACTAGTACTTTTTTGTCAGTTGAAAAGTCTGAAAAGCAAAGGCACAAAGAATGCATACGAAATTCTATATAAATTATTCCAATAGTCATGTTATTATTGAAATAATAAATGATGTAATGATTTTATATGCATGCACATAAAGCGTGGAAACCACCACATACATACACAAAAAATGCCGCATATCAATTAAAACTTCCAATATTAAAAAGTGTTCTCTCTTAGCATCCACGCACATGCATTTAAACATTTATAAATAAATTTTAATGTGCATTTAAACACACACACACACACACACACACAATCACAGAATATTTGTTTGCTTTTAAATACTGTTTTTGATAAATTTTGTGTGTTCCTCGCCCCCTCAAAAAAAAAAAAAGAAAAGAAAACCAGAAAAACAAAATTAATAATAAAAAGTCTAACGATGCAATAATATGAGCAAACTTCCGAATATTTCATATTTTTCATTCAAGCACTCCTGAAGCGCAAAAATTTCCCATAAAGTGAATGATAACGAAAGTCATTGTTCGCACCCTCAGCGCAAGCTATTGATATAGCGTAATATTTCTGCAGAATATATTTAATAAATTTTACACAAGGAATTTATGCAGTTATAGCTAAAGTTGTAGTTTTCAGTAGTAGTAGTAGTAGTAGTAGTACTACTTGTAGTAGTAGTAGTAGTAGTAGTAGTAAGAGTAGTAGTAGTAGTAGTAGTAGTAAGAGTAGTACTAGTAGTAGTACTAGTTGTAGTAGCAGTAGAGAAGTAGTAGCTAGAACATCTAAAAGGATATATTTTATTACATAGAAATCAATGGATTAATTTAAACGGCGATTAAACTTAAGCTGACGAAAAGAAAAAGGAGATTCATGAGGCCGAAATTGTCACTGCAATGAAGAGTTATCATTTTATTTGTTCCACAAACCCGTTGCGAATCAAGAAGAAAATTAAAAAGCAAATGTACACTCGGCAAGCAAAGAAATCGCTACAATTTCACTTCGAACCTAAATATCTATTGAATTAAGTTTAGGTTGCAAACGTAACGTAAATTAAACTAAAGTACACACTTAGGTTGGGTTTTGAAAAACACATAATGTTTACCCTTCACCTTCGAAATTGCTATTTCCACAACTTTGAACAGCTATAAAAGGATAAGGATTGATAGAATTAGATAGATAGATGAGATAGAATCATTTGGATGCCAAGTCGTGGTCTGAAAGATTCTTTACCGTATACAAGAAGAAAAAGTCTATTTTAACCAAAAATATCGTTTTATTTAAGCACTTTTATTTCCGCTTCTTATGGCATAATCGCACAAATGGCATTTTAAGTAGAAGAAAGTAGTCAAACCAAACAAATAAATTTGCGATGATCAGCAACGGTAATATTCTAAATCGATTTATCTATCTGTCTGTCCATTTATCTAAAAGTTCACTTCTGCTCTGTTGCTTTTTGCTGGAGGGCTCAGGTCACAAGAAATACGTTTGAGATCTTTAACGGTGCGCATAAATTAATTACGAGCCGCTATTCATAAATTAAGATGGGAAACGTACTTGACCAGCCCGTAATAAACCAAATAATTGTAACTTACAATGGGGAGAAGGACTAGATTTGACCTTTAGCACAGACGTCTAGCAAAGCAATTTTAAAGTAAAAAACAATTTAATCAATCAAGCGATGGTTTCACGTTTCTTAAGCACTCTGAGAAGGCAGATGTCAGAAGGTTCCATATACACTTCGTTCACTCAATTTACCCTTACGGGCAACTAACAACCGAATAACGCAGTTCCAAAAAGTTATATTGACATAGAAATAAGTATAAATCAGCATAGTGGGTCTAGTCATTTTCTCATTTCATCGACGATGATTGGATAAAAATGAAATTTACGATAGCGTAAGAGAGTATAAACAAAACCATAATAATTAAAAGCCATAAAAAACGAAATGTAAACAAACAGAACAAAAGCACTTTTAATAGTTTATTAATAACAACAAAAATACCAGCAACAACAACTTTGCTTACTATATATATTTGTTGCAGCCTCTGATGATTAAGTCACGCAAGCACATAAAAATTGTTTCAACTATTGAACATTTTTGGTTAATTAGAAATTATGTTCAGGCACTTAAACCAGAATACCGCTATAATAATTAAAAAGACATGATTGGTTTGATTTCAAGTGTTCATCTTTCTCTTGTCTAATAAAATCCTTTTCTTATAGAATAAAATTTATGTGCGTGTGCGTGTCGACCGAGATGTGAGAACGAAAATTAGGCATGTTAGCATCGAACGATAGAGTCATGGTTACTTAGACAATGCGTTGCCAGACATACTGACAATATCGTTGCCGCTATTAATCTACAAATTAAGAGCAAATAATATTCTAATAAAGTTAAAAAAAAAAAAAGCAAATAAGAAAATTATTTGCGGTAAAAAAAACGAAAAGAATTAAACTTTCCCACTCTATAGTATTGCTGGGCAGGAAATGTTTTTTATTTTCACAATAAAAGTGATATATATATAGAGTAGGTGCTATACTTTACGAGCTACAAGCAAAAAACACGGGAGCCTTTGACTGGTTTAGGTCATTTCCAAATTCTTTTCCAAATATGTAGATGAGAGCTTAATTTGGCGAACGGGGGCATGTCTGCGCAGATACTACATAGTTGGCCAGACGAATGGATAGGTACACGAACAGACACCCATGCTTAGGTGCATTTCGATTTTGAGCAAAAACATATATACTTTGAAGAAATTGTGAAGCTTGCTTCTATGCGTTATAAAGGTCTTGAAAAACTTTGATATATCTTAATAGTGGGTAAGCGTGATCAATTTTCTAATTTTTGTACAAGCACTACGCCATCACCAATAGAATGTAGATTTAAAATTTGATAGATTTATGTGTCGTAGTTTATGAGTAATGTGCAAAAAACCAATTATTAATTCCCTTTGAAAATCAGAGCTGTTCTCGATTTACGTGACTGTAGGAGTGCCCTCCGACCTATTGAGACAATTTTCAACCTGCGTGCATAAACTTCCAATATTCCTGCCAAATTTAAAGTCGACGGCTTCCTTTTTGCGACCAGAGGAATGTTCACAACAGACGTTACGCAGACGAACAAACTTAAATCGGTTCAGAGTTTGATGCTGATCAACCGTATATATATATATATATATATATTTTGTGTGCTCTTTGAAGCGTCCTGCTGGGCGCCGCAAACGTTTCGACAAAATAAATATAGTCTTCATTTTTCGCTGATGGTTAACATAGTTACAGTTAACCAAGTAAGGGGTTTTCAAATTAAGATGTTTTATGGGTAGTCGTCGAAAGAGTAGTTCCACTCGGTTTCCAGTTTTCAATATCGATCATCATTACGCTAAATCTTGTCGGAGTCTCAAACTTAATCAAAATTGGGCTCTGCAGGTTGAACACAAGAAAACAACATTCACAGGCGGACAGATGGACAGACGCACGTACAAGATTAGATTCAGAATCACTTTCTGAGTCGATCGGTATAATAAAACGTGAATTTATTTCAAGTCCTTGTGTTGCATACATCCGCACAAACTTAATATACCCTGGTACCACAAATGATATAAGGTATAATAAAAATCATACATCTATATCTATATATGGATGAACAATAGTAAACACTAGGAAGACCAAAAAAAATTACATCTATCATGACATTTCATTTAATTCTGGACTTACGACGTGCTATAGCTTTGAGCATAAGTTTTGCTTATTACTTTCGGTGCAAGTTCCACGAAGTCTTACTGTTTCGATAAAAAATATATTCCTGTTTGACAAATTCACCAGAGAATAGATAGAACGAAAGCTACTAAAGTGGATGTAAAAATAATTTTTACATTTATTTTCCTTGTACAGTATATATATATATATAGGTGCATATATCTAATTTAATTGTATATATACAAAGTTATCTATATTTAATAGGCATTACTTTGTGGGATCTCCTAGTCGTGCACCGATTGCATGGCTAGGGAAATTGAGTTTATATCTTATTTTCATATCCAGACATATCCAGAAAATGATCTGCACTCTCAAAAGTGTCAAAAAGTAAAATGATTTGTTTAACAATTTCAAGTTCAAGGACAGCAACCGTCGAGGTCACCTATGGAGAAACTCCTCTCGTACGACTCCCGTTGCTTTTAAGACCAGTGCTCACTCGAGTTGATAAACATAAACATATTGATTCAAATCCTGTTTCCGAAGATGATTTGCTAGACCGCATTAATACAATCTGCTCATTGTCTATAGAGGCGAATTTTCTACCAATCCAGGCTCCTGCAACTAATGTATCCCGTTCTCAAATCCATAATTCATTACATGCACATACAAAACAAACTAGCGAATCTTTTCCGGAGATAGCTAGAGTTAATGTGGGTGATCCTCACTCTCAACTAGCACTCTGGCGTCATCGCGTGGCTAAGTGTCTGTGGGTCTAAGAAAATCGGTTTTTCTGCCAAAGTTTACTCCGATTACTGCTATAGATGAAAAATTTCATATTTCTACACTTATTTATAGTCTTAATGATCAAACACTCCGTAATGCGGACAAGAGGTTTTGCTTCCGTACTTGTTCAAGCTCCTTAGAGTAGCAGAAGTGTCTAGGAGACCATACTACCGCTACCTATTCTAAGCGTGGTCTCACTAGTGACATATGCAACTCTTTCGTTATATAAGAGTCGTCGAATTGTTCAGACTATCGTTCAATAAAACCTAAAGGACAACTAATTCGAACATTAGATGGTAAATGAAATGCAGTGAACTGATTGCAACATTTTCCGAGAAGTGTAAGTATATTTGCGTTTAGCTATGTTAAGAGTTATGCATGCCATTTAATTGATATCATTAAGCGAATGAAAGCAAATCGTTCCCTAAAATCTGGAACCCACTTACATTATTGAGCGAATGAACCAGTTTTACACCATCTGCATACATAAGTATGTCAGACCCATTTAAAACAGATGGCAAATCAACCACACACAGAATAAAAAAGGACAACATCTAAATCCATGTGGCCCTACCACATGACCTAACCACGATTTCAGCAGACATGCAAAAATTGCATAGCCGATTGAGTGCGATCCTGTAAATATGAGCTAAAGCAGTGTACAAGGACGTTCGGGAAACCAATCTTGAATAACTTCAATAACGACAGATTATGAGTGACTCTGTCAAGCGTTTCATTTACATCGGCTTAAATCACATCAGTCTGTTTGCCGTTTGACAATCCCCTTAAGAAGTAATAACAATCTTGAACGAGGTTGCCCTCAACAAAACCATGCGGATGATGAGGAGCTATTGATGAAATTGAAATGTAAGACACTGTTATTTTCACGATGCAACTTGTTATCAGTGAGATATTTTATTGATTCGTGCAGATTGGAGAATGTGTACTCATGCCTCAACCTAGATGTTCTACTCGATCATAAACTTCGATTCAATTTACGTATTGAACTATCTTTGAATAAAGTTAGATCAGTGCTAGGCGTGATTAAATGCGAGTTGAAGTAATTCGTTAACTGTTGAGGATTTTGATTATTAAAATGATGCTCAGGCACCCGAACCGCAACATCGCTATATAGAATAAGGAAGACGAGATTCGTGTTTCATGGTGAGATTTCATCTGTTCTAGTAAATCAAAAAGAAGTCTTTACATAATAAAATGATTATCTTATAAACTATATATATTCCATATATCAAAGCTTGAGAACGATGGTCATGATAAATTGCTTATTCATGTCAGCACCAGATGACAGTATCATCATCTTCAGTTACACAAAATAGACTAACATGCACAGGCAATATCCTTTGTCGCTGTTCAAACTATTTTATAATAAGTACCCAAACAAAGAAAAATAATAGCATGATTGGACAAACGGCGATTGTATGATCACCATGCATATGCATGTAAATACAACGACAAACAACAGACCTAGCGCAAGAAAACAATAAATGAATGAATTCTAACTGGTGTTTATAACCTAATTTCGTTCTTGGATACCGTCGGTTCCATTAAAACCGCATATTTAATAGCGGTATGTTACTGAAGGCGTACTTAAAGTTAAATTTAATGTACTTCTTTATCGAGCTACGCCCCACCAACATATAAAATAAATTTTTGCTAAACTGTGGGATGTTAACGCGTAGTTAATGCATATCAACTGTTGAGTATATGGTTAAGATAGATTTCCTTCGGTAATGTAGTGCGCCAAGAACTGTCATAGACACACTCCATCTTTCAAAAGATCACTTAGCATAGGTTACCTAAGTACAATTCTTTATTAAAGGCCGTACTGGTCAACCATCATCGACCGATGGCCACGCAGTACAATACAGCAAAGATTTTGCAACAACAATAAGCACAATGAAATTACCACAAAAACCAGTCGCATGAAGGGAAATACATTTAAACACAAACACTTATATACATGTACATATATTAAGTGCAATGAAACAATCGCAACAGTAGAAACAAATCCAAATACACGCACACACATAAACAGAAACAGGAACTGTTCCTTCATATATGTATATTTATGCATGATTTTTTTTTTATTTATTTTACCATAAGCTTGTTTGTTTGTCGTTGTATTTGCGTGTTGGCACACATGTGCGTAGTGACAAACGATATTGTTGTGTATGCATGCCAGCATGTTTACCAATCTGAGTTAAAACAATACTATCATCCGGTGCAAATAAGCATTTTTTTTTTGTTCTCACGCCTTGGTCTATTTCAACACACAACACATACATATTATAAATCTTACTTTGTAAGAAAATAATTTAATTTTAGTATATAAGCGGCGGCCGTTTTATTCAATACAAAGACAGAAAAACTCTTCATTACAAATCAAAATCGTGTTCTTTTAATATTATAGCGATGCTCTGGCTTAATTTTCTGATAACTAACTAACTCCTCAATAGTGCGTAAATCAAGTACAAACCATACTCCGTGAAGGTGGACTCGAACTGTATGGACGTTAAGTCAAACAAAAAGACAATCTGGCAACGCACCAAAAAACCTCCGTATGTTCAAACCTGTGGTTAGGCGCTGCATTTGCTTACAGTTGCTTGTGATTCAAATGGTTCGATCAATATATCAACCTATGGAAATTCTTAGAGGTACGCATCGATCCATGTGACTGTGCTACTTATTCGAATAAGGATAAGTTAATCTTTACATCTCCATTGTTGAATTTGACCATTCCAAAAGGACATCAGTAATCATAAGAAGACGTGGAGACGAAAGCATTTAAAAATTTGCAGAAGCGACAAAAAAAAAATTGCGTGCCGAATTCGAAGACTTCCGAATGCAACAGAAACACATGCAGGTCTTGTAAAAGATATTCAAAGTCAATTAGCAGAAAAACTAATCTTTTTACAGTTCCTTTATCGAATACGAGAATGTTCGGAACGAGAAAATGTATATCACACCGGAAGCAGTGGTTTCACTAATTAAAACTGGGCAGATCCAAAGTCAGGTGACGCGATAGTTAAATTTACTTACATGTTGGCGATTGTTTAACCGGAGATAACAACTTTTCCACAGCAATTTAATTACAACAAAGTTCTGGAGGGATTTAAGTTGTTGAGAGTCCTTCGTAAGGAACTTCAAGAAGTTAATGTAGACTTCAATAATGACATTCATTGTACAGTCAAAACATTGCAATTGAAATGGCATCCGTATTGATGCCCATAATTTCCGACGTAGCCAAAAATAATAAACAGTTGAAAGCTGTGCTCTACAGTCTAAAAAGTGCTACAACTGATGAAATAAAAGCCGCACTCATTGCGCTCCACTGTAAGTGCAATGACATCAAAAACATTGCCAGAAAGTGCGTTCATTGGGAGAATACCATCTTTATCGTCTATTTTAAAAATGGTGCAATATGTTCAATGCCATGCGCCTCAAACATAAGACCACGCTGTTGTTCGCTGGGATTACGTGGGAAAACAGAAAGGTATACCAGTTCAATGACGAAACTGTCAAATGTCCGGGTATGGCGAACGTTCTTGCCACATAAAGCCAAAATATAGTGCTTGCGCTGAAAAGCATAAGACTGCTGATTGTCCTGATAGTTGTCCATCGTAAATTGTCGAGATGGAACACTTTCTCACTCTATGTAGTGGTAAAATGACAAGAAGAAACATTTCTAGAAAATCCAAAACTCACTTACAGCATAAACTTTTGTGCGAACGAGCATATTGCTAGTTCTACGGCAGCGAGACCAGACTCAATTTCAATCCATGTCTGGAAGGAGGACTACACAAGTGTTGACCCCGTTAAATGTTTAGGATAGTCTCCGGGTATGGGTAACATTAAAAATATAGCATAATTAAAAATCATGGGCCAAACTTCAATATATTCCAAAAAATTTGGAAATAGTCCCTTCAGCTCTTTAAGCGAGATTTCTGAAAAGGTGATTAAAAGCAAGTTATTAAAAACATTTTCTGAGAAAAAAATATGACTCCAAATGAACAGTTTGGTTGTAGAAATCAGAATAATACTTCACGTCAACTAGTCCGCATGTGCCGCCATGTTAATATAAAAACGAATCTGAGACTAAGCAATCGACTGGCTTAGTTCGTAGTTTGGCAGCCGATATCTCTTAGCTTTCCACTTCTTGAAGTTAAATTAATTCGCGGCTTTTTATCGAAGACATTTCTGTACTTCTGTTTTAGATAAATTTTCCGATTTGTTACCTATTCCTGCAGGTGTTTCGCAAGGATCCCTTCTGGATCCAATTTTGTTTCGATTTTCTATTCTAACTTCCCAACACTCAATGGTTGTCATATCGCTTTATACGCCAATGATATCGGTATATACTCATTGCATGAACTTGGTTGCGAAATAATTAACAAGTTCAAAATTGTTATTAGTATAACATCTAGTCACCTACGAAAATGGAAAATAAAGTTTAACGCAGATAAGCGATCCCGCCAGCGATCTTTTTAAATCGCTTTCGCTTTCATTCGCCCTTCATCTATTTTGATAGCTCAAGGTCATGAAATTTCTTTTTCGGACCACGTAAAGTGCATGAGAGTCATATTGAACGAAAAGTTAATCTTCCGCAATCATGCTCAGTGTATCAAAAACGAAAATACAACATCGCCATAAAAAATGCTACATCCATTAACGAACAGAAATTCTATACTGAGCACTACAAACAAGTTTCTCTTATGTTATGTGGTTTTCCAATCAATTATATTGTATGTATGTCTACTAGTATAGGGTAACTGTGCTCTAATTCACATCAACAATTTGCAAAAATGCCAAAACAAACGATGGAAGGTGCTGTTAAATTTGCTTAGGTATGATTCTATGAAAATATTGCACAAAACAACAACCCCTTTATTTGGATAAAAACTATTAAACGACAAAAAAAAAGAAGAGTTAAGTTAGATTGTCGCTTATCGCACAACCTTTCTTATAAATGAAATTTTTACAACCCTTAATACATAGCCTATTAAACAAGCCAAGTTACGATAATTGACTTTAATCCAGGATTTTAGTTCACTATGTGCATTATATACATTATGTAAACCCTAACACTGTTATAAAATTATGTAACATTCTTAAATAAGTATTTAAATAATTCATATTAATTTACTCTTTCTATAATAAAAGCGGCGTCGACCTTATTGGACACTGACTTATTATGTAGCCGGCATTTTTGAACTGCTAGCTTTGGGACTCATTGGGACTGATAAAGATGTTACGGTCGTTAAAGTGTAAAAACGGTGACAGGGAGCTGTACACAATCAATCCATTGATTAGCACCGTTGCCAATAACTTAAGAATCGTTCCTACGATACCAGATCCTTATACCTCACGATCATTGGAGCCGGTCAAACCTTCAGGATGTCCACAAAAGAAACGGCGATCATCAACGGCTGTTACTCTATCCATAATTATTACGGCGTTGTTAACTTTACCGATTTACTATCGAAAATGTAACGTTAGATGCAAGAGAACATTTTGAAAACAGAGGAACTGTACAGGCCTGCCCTCACAGAATTCAGCAGTTCTTAAGTGTACTATAGTGGTGATCGCATATCAATGATTGGTGAGTACGACGCCATAATGGCTTATAATGGTATCACGAAAGCATTTGCTGTTGTACTATTGGATACAACAAATCTTCTACTCCTTCGTCGCTCATTTCTTAGAGACTTTCGTTTCGTTTCGTTTCGTTTACTATGTCAAGTAAATGAAATCGAGTTACAAAAAGATTATAGATATACAATTGATCAAATTAAAACTGAATTCAGCCAAGCATTTACTGGCCAATTACGTACTTGTAATAGTACCAGAATTACAGTAAACTCAGATTGGGTTACACCCTTGGTACCTTGGTACTTAGAAAGAAAGTGGAGACATTTGCATATGCAATGGCTATAAAATCACCATCAACAAGCATTGATTGGAGTTCAAATACCCACTACCACGTTTCGATGAAATATTCGCATGCCTAGGAAACGGGACAACTTTTTACTATAAACTTAAAAGGTTAATCGGTTTTCCCGCTAAATTTTCTACCAATTGTTGTTAATCTTTTCGCCAGCCGCCAATCGCCAGTCGCCACCTACATGACGCTGGTAACGGGCCGTGAATGTGTACTGGGTTTTTCGTTTCCTTTCGAATTTGATTTCTTAAACCCTTGGACCAAGTTTCATGAAAACTCCAATCATCAAATATAACACTTTCGTAACACTTCCCTCCACTTCACCTTGTTCGTCGTGAACAATAATAATAATAATAATAATACTAATGTAATGTAAATCAGTCTTTCGCAACTTCACGTTTTTATTCATTGCCTCGTTGAGATTAAGTTTGCATCACTGACTTGTGATTTTTAAGATAGCATAGGTTTATATTTACAATAATAATAATAAATTTAAATCCTTTCGAAACAAGCAAATGGAACTGTCAGTAGAATATGATTATGTTATATGGAGACACAGAAATTTCGAAAAGGTTAGCAAGATTACATATATATTGTGGCCAAGAATGGATAAAGAAATAGAATTGATGATACCAGCATGTAAACCTTGCCGACAGTGTTGCAAAGAAGTCCGGATGAAAGTTCACTGATCCCTTGGATACCTTGTAATATTGATTATGCGAGTCCGATTGAAGACAATTATTGCCCGTTTTCCAAATGGCTTGACGTATCCTAAACAAGAAATATTTCTTCAACATTTATGATTATTAAATAACATTAATTTGTAGAAATAGCAGTCTGCCCTGTGCATGTGGCCAAAATTTGAGTGGGCGCGACGACAGCATTATTAAAGTGTAATAATGAATGATGCTTAACTAGACAGTGACAAAATTTGTAATTTTTTATCATCAGCTTTTTTCTTAAGCAATTAATTCATCATTTCAGTGATTTGGTCTCCTCATGGCGTTGCGATAGACTTGAATTTTCAAAACGGGAACAATTAGTCGTATAGTGCTCTTTGGTGACACAAAATGTACATGAGCGCGCAGTGGCTGCCACAAGAGTATTTCGATTACGTGAAAAACCCTTTTTGGATGGCTCGGCATTCTATCTGCCTGATAACTTTACATACTCTCTAGCATGCAGAGCCTGTTATCCAAGAGCGATTCTAGAGAAGACTCGGACACAAACTTGTCAATATATAAAAATTCTTTCCATTTTGTTCGCCACTGTGCATAAAATTTGAACGTAATCAAGTGCAACTAGAGAGAAAATTGACGAATCGTTGAGCCTTTTTTATACCATCTAATTGAGTAATAGAGAGTTCGTCTCTCATCTCACCGCATAGCATGGTGAAATTGGAACGATTAGTTTTTTCGCACTTGCTGTGATCGGCTTTATCCGAAAAGGATTGCGCTTCACAAAAGCTTTCCTTTAGCTTTTCTATATAAGGATTTTCACGAAAATTTTGGTTTTTTCCGACAGAAAAGTTTAAGTTTTAATATGTTATTATGATAATTGGCCCATAATAACAATTTGATATAAAAAGTAAGTAAGTGTGCACAATTTTGGAATCAATCATTCTTAGTTATTAGCAACGAAGTCCAGTTTTTAATACACAGTTCTATTATAGTAGGCTGATATAAAAACCGGGTACAATTGTTGTGTTCTTTGATAAAAATAAGAATTGTGTTAGACAATCTTGTGTAGGGTACTCAATAGTCACCTTAGGTCGACTATAATGTTTTCACTTGTTTTTATTTTCATCTTGACCACCACAGGCGAAATTTTCTTTGGATGTACTCGTTATTATTTTAATCAAGAGTTAAAATGACGTCATTTGCATTTGTATGTATGTGTATGAGATATTAATGCTTTTTATTGCTATTTATATTTTGTTTGCGTATTATTTATATTTTATTTGCAATTTTGAATGAAATCATAACTGAAATCAATTTTTAAAAAATGTATGCGCAAGCAAAATGCATTGAATGATTTTATCAGCCACTGTTCATTTTTCAACCAAATGCAAATGTTTGGTTTATGTTGTTTTTACTGCGCAGATATTTTGCGCAGCCCGAGAACGATTTTTCACGAAAGGTTTGGTTAAGCCAAACGGCTGTACATTTATTTGGTTAGACCTATACTCAAGTATGCCTCTGTTGTGTGGTCTCCTTCATACAGATGCTATGTAGATTCAATTGAATCTCTTCAAAAGATATTCTTGCTGTTTGCCCTTAGAAATTTGGGTTGGGATCCGATTGCCTCTCTTCTTCCCAATGAAAATAGGTTGCTTCTGTTGTTCTTGCCGTCTCTTGAGAAACGTAGATTTGTTTTTGGCGTTTCCTTTGTAATCAAAGTAATAAATGGCTTTAATGTCCCTAACCGCTTCTCTAGGCACTTTATCTTGGTTAAGCTTAGTCAATGTAAATATAATTACGAGCTGTTTAACCCGCTTAGAGTTGTTTGCAAGAACCTAAATGACGTCTATCACTTATTCTCATTATCGGACTCTTTAAAGTCCATTAAAGCATTCGATTCGAAAATTAGTTTTTGTTGACTATTATCGGTTGCCAAGCTTACGCAAGTTTGCGATGCCCTAGGGGCTCATTTGCAATTTGGTCCTGTATCGATTGTGGGTGTGGCTCTGTGCTAGTTGTGTACATGCTTCTTTTCTTCTTTCCTTCTTATTTGTTTTATTATACTTATACTAAGTTTTAATATTAATTAATTTAAGATTTACTTTAAGAGTTAATTGAACTTGACTGTCATTTGTTTTAGTCGAGTTTCATGTCCAAGTGACCTAAACAAATAAATAAATAAATAAATAAATTTATTTTAACAATAATATCGACATGGTATGACTGTATGCGAATTTTTTCATTAAATTTTTGATTAAACCGACTGTTCAATTTTTATGCATTTTGATTAATCACGACACTAACAACGAATTTGCCTATGTTAGCAGTTAATCACACAAATTTTCTAAAAAAAATATTTTTAAGGTTTTACCACATCGGCGCTGCCAAAATGTTTATGAACGAAAAAAGTTGTAAAACTGAAAACTGAAGTGACGAAGAAAAACGAACGAATTTGAAAATTGTGTGTTTTTTTTGTATTGAAAACTAATACATATGTATGCACGTATAAACCAGCTATTATAGCATGCATATGCATGCACACAGGCGAAAAAGAAAGTACTTATAACTAACTTAAAGTAACTTAAAGTTGTGTGAATTATTAATGCATTAGGTTGTGTTTGCATAAGGCAAACTGTTTGCCTAGGGAAATCTGCCACGAACAATAAGGATTTCGTCGTGTTAGAGAAATGAATGAAATGTCTGTTTAAAATGCAAAAAAGTGTTTTTTTTTTTTTTTTTGCTATGCAAGCTGGAGGTAGATATCTTCTATACTAACAGCATGCACGATTCGCCATCCATGGCGCCTGCGTACCGAAACTATACCGCACACACTTCTTCGACTACTCGCCCTCGCGGGACCACCGCTAGATACTATCCTGGGGCTGGTTACAGTTGGTGTTTTTCGTTTGGTGCGATCTTAATATTGGCTTCCATTCTCTCCTCTCTCCACCCAATGACTCTCTAAGCGGCATAATTCATGCAGCATATTTGTGGCAAAACTGTTGAGCTTGCTTCAGAATTCCAGGTTGTCGGGCATCCCGCTGCATATCTCATGTGGTCCTCATATAGGTCGCCCAAATGCGTTAAACCTTGGACAGCTGAATATTACATGCTCGACGTCCTGCACCCTCGCAGTGCGAGTGTACTGACGAGTCTTTGTGACCGAATCTGCGCAAGTAGCTTCGAAAGCAGCCAAAACCAGTCACAAACTGCGCGCGGTAGTAATTTGCCTCCCACTGAAGTCTCTCCACCCATCGCGATACGTTTGGGATGAGTGAGAAGGTCCACCTACTGTTCGCCCGCTTTCCCACCAGGCTTGTCACATATTCACTGCCTTCAGGCGCTCTTCGTTCTTGCTGCCCTCTCTGCTTCGTTTCGTAGATGCATTTTAATTTATCCGTCAGGGTATCGACTGGCATCGCATCTGCAATCACCAGGATTGCCTCTTTCGAAATGGAATGGAACCTTTATATCTGCATTTCTGCCATTGCTGTAGTTCGATTTCACCGCTAGTGCGTACAGCCACATTGGGCTCGCGTGCAACAGAATCGAAGTGACTACCGCTGATATCACCTTCGTTGCGGTAGATCTAAGCCCTTTAGTATTTGGCATCGCCTTTGCCAAAGCTGGTTGGATTCCGGCTGCCTTATGCGCAGCATATTATATATGCTGCCTGAAACTTAGCCGATTGCCGATCACAACTCCTAAGCATTTCAGTACAGGGCAAGATGCAATAGTAAGATTGCTGGCTCTCATCCGCATAATTTTATCTCTTTTCCAACTGCTTATTATTTACTTTCACCGCGGATTTAGCTAAATGAATATAATTTCATTATTGCTATTTTACCATTTCATTTTTTTTAATTGCAATTTTAATATTTTTATTCCCACCAAAGACTGAGGGATACATTGATTTTGTCGAAAGGTTTGCAACACTCAAAAGGATCCTTAAAAGCTCCTTTGAAACGCGTACATTCATGGAATCGGTGCAGGCATGTTTGTCTGTTTGTCACAGCATTTGTCTCCCTCGACCGTCTGTACGTTTGTCCAAAATTAAGATAACGGTTTCAAACTTGATGAAAAAGTTAACAATTCTCTCACGTCGGATCAAATACTGATGTTAGGGCACACCCACATGTAAATAACATAAACTGAGCACAGCTCTGTTTTGTAAAGCAAAAAAAAATTAAATCGTTTTCACCTCACTTATAAAGTATGATCCTACACCACCTGTGCAAAATTGGGACAAATAGGCTCAGTCCACCTAATACCATAGACTGATGAAACGTCAATTGTACGCTTTTGTAAATTTTGAGGTTCTGGCTGTAAAACATTCGACCATAAAAAATGTTCTTCTTTTAATTTTTTAATTTTGTGTTTTCCAGAGAAAAGTTATAGGTACAAAAGTTATCGGCGACAGCCGAATATAATTTTTTTACTTGCTTTACTTTCCTTTTACTTATTAATTTATTTATTACTAAAGCGGTTTATTTTCATTTGAATATAAATTGCTAAGTTCTTTTCCACTCAGACAGTTCTTGTATGCAAGAACGCAGCGAACCAACTAACCAACCAGCCGGCAGACGCTTATCAGAAATACACATTTGTGCAGTTTTTAAACAAACCAATTGTGCACGGAAACAAAGTTTTCTATGTATAGTTTAAGGCTCGTATAGGAAACTTTTTAATACTGCATCTACATAAAGGATGCCGTAAAAGGCTTAAGGCAGTGAATTGCATAGCAATTCAATTCTCCTTTCCTATTAGCGCCGTTTCAAACGTAAACAAAATCAAGTAAAATAAACCATATTCGCTTTAGGATGCAATGCTTGCTACCTACCCTTCGTTTAGGTTCGAAAACATTTGTCAGCAATTTGTTGTACGCTTCTAAAAATAGAGCATAAAAATAAAGACAATGTCCATCATTGCTTAAAGGTGACAAAGCGATGAATATTCCTTAAATTAGGTTCACAACACTACTACATTGTGAATTTACAATAGTACACTTATATATAGACGACTTGACTGAACAAAAAATAAAGACAACTTGTTTACAGAACTTATTTTAATAGCTTACTTTTAACAATATTTGTTTTTGTTTTAAAACACTAAATTCGTCTTCCTTTCGAAACATTTCTATTAATTTTCCAAAATTTTCAAAAGCTTCGCTTTAAACAAACTTTAAACTTCACTTTCTCAAATGTGTGATTGTGTTATTTTAATATCAACCGTAAACACTCAAAAAGAAAAGCAACAATTCTACACCAAATTATTGTTATTGCAATAAGGAGCGAAGATTCGCTCGATATATCGATCGTACTGTACTGTATATATTTCAATTCATATTTATATGGGGCTTCAATATCCAGGTATAAATAAAAAAGAACTTATTTATCTTAAGCGTCTCTATTGTACGTATATGTCGTTCCTTCTCTTCTTTTTTTTCTTGTTTTTTTCCTAACGGCTTTGAATCCAGGCTTTTTCCGAGAGTTTTACATACGATATGTGGATATGCGGTACATGAAAAGTTCTATAATTTTAATGACATAACTAACAATTTTTGAAAATATTAGGATCGATTCAACTAGTTTTCGAAGTTGTCATCATGCTTGTTGATCATCGATGTGCAATTTAGTCGTTGCAAATTTTCTTAAAGGCGCCGGGACATATTTCTCTCAAAAAGACTTAAATTGCAGTCTCTTGAAATTTGACACAGAATTCTAGTAAGAACATACGTAATTTATGGTGGTCATGATGCAAAATTTGTGTAGTTGTAGTTACCACAAGAGTGGAAAATCTATTTGGGTTTCTATATCGCAATTGTCACTTAGCAAAACTGAATTGAATTTTGTTTGAAAATTGCACAAAGTTTCGACCGAAGGACAGTCGTAGGATTAGGACGATAGTAATATTTAATGCGATCAATACCGAGTAAGTGTTCGCGTGTATCCTCCGTTAAATCTCTTAACACAAAATCGCACAAAATTATAATGCGTTGGATGACTGAAAGTAGGATAGGTGGAATCTAGGCGTACATGTGAACTCTTTCCAATATTTATAACACAGATATTGTAAGACCATAAATTTCCCAACAATAACAACAAAAGACCTTTAAGTACCACAACAAAACATGAAAACTATATAAGAATATGTATGTATACATGCAGGTTTAGAATCGAAAATTAAGCATTTACCTGATAGTCCATTGAATTGCCGTAACCCATATGATTGCAGGAGCATGAGCAATGCTTGATATGTTGTTCGAGCTCATCATCAATTGAATGATGCTTCGATGGATTTTGACTATCACTGGGACCCGAAATATTTGCAGTTGTTGTATAATTTTCGGAACAATGCAAGCCAGCATGCATCCTATGTTGCTTCTGGCCGTTTGTGGTATTGCTAGCAAACAAATCATCAGTACAGCAACTATTGAAAGAATCATTTATCAAAGGACAATCATTAAAATTCCCACTTATCATAGGGGCAGGTTGCAAAGCTTGCAATTTTGTTGCAATTGTTGTTGTCGCTGTGTCGGATGTTGGTAAAAATGGTAGTTTGTTATTATGATATGATTTGTTTAGTTTTAAATTGGTAACCGAAGGATTCGCTATGATGGTGGGAGAAGTTAAAGTAACATCCACCCCCGCAGTGCTACCAGTTTTGTTATGAACATTTATAGTAAAATCTGTATAATTTGGTATATCAGCTGAGGAAGACTTTAACAGAGCTCTATTCTGTTGGCTAACAGCACTCGTATAAAGAGCAGGCATCTCTCTGCCGATTATCATGTCATTAACGTGTGAAGTGGGATCACGCAACAATGAATTATCTCGTTGTCGCTCACCGGAAAAACTTTTACGTCGTGAGAGGGTGTGATGGAAAGCTTCATAAGCAACAGTTTCTTCGTTGTTCTGATCAGAAATGCATGTAGTAGCGATAGTGTTGGTATTTGCATTGACAGGATATCGCGTTAGAGATAGATATTTGGGAAAATTACGTACAAAACCACCAGCAGTTGGTGCTACATCGGGTGGCTTTTCACCGGTCGTATTCACTGCCGTTGAAGCAGCCGTTAACATTAAACTTAACATTTCTACTGAATCATTGACCAAGGGAACACTACAGGATTGGGTTTCTGCATTTACACCTTCATAGTTCTCCTGTAATGGTACGGGACATACAGTCTTACTATTGCCATAACTTTCCAACGATTGAGTTTCTTCCGGGTCTACCTCATCTGAAGTATTGGATTCCAAATCTGAAGCTCTGCTGTTATTTGGTTGCCGCTGTTGCCGAGGAAACTTGGTACTTTGCCCGACGATCGCTGAGTTGTTAATGTTATATTTCCAATATGTTTTGTTAGTGCCAGGTATACGATGCAGCGTCCGTCTTATATTTAAATCACGTTTTCGTTCTTGTTTTTGAGCCTCAAGCTGTTGTATGGTCTTAAAGGTCTTACGTACCGGTTGTGTATGATGCAAAGTATTACAGCAGCGTGAAGGTGGTGACGTGAAAATGGGTGAGGAACTATATGACTGCTGTGACGGCGATAAGCTGCCGCTAAACTTATTAGATTTCTTGTTACCGCTTTCGGCGAAACGGGATCGCAATGAATGCGCGGATAAGGAAAGAGATTTAGTAAATTTTAATCGACCCTCAACACCACTGCTGCCGTTATATTCCGATCCTTCTGTCAATACATCCTGCGTTTTGTTTTTAAATCTCTTCACCATATAATAGCATTCATTTATGGTCGGCAATTTCATTAAATGCTGGGTTTGCAACTGCACATATACATGATTATTATTATTGCTATTGTTATTATTATTATTGTTATTATTGTTATTGTTGTTAGTTTTATTGTTGCCAATAATAGAAAAATCTCTATGTTGCTGTTCTTCAGTTGACGTTGATTGAGGCGGTGGTGGTGGTGGTGTTATTAGTTGCAGATCATTCAAACCTTTTTGACTTAGTGCCAGAAATTCCGTTTGTTCTTCCTCTTCTTCCTCGAGTGCTTTGAGAGCACGCAAATCCCATTCACCGGATGTCATTAACAAACACTGATGTATCTCCCACTGATTTTTATGTCAAGCGTCAAGCACTTTTTAGTGAAACCTTTGGGACGATATGGAGAAAACAAATTCCTTCTCGCAAAAATTTCTATTTAGACTTTTCTGTTTTATCATCAACACATATTCATTTCAATTTCTGTTTTTTTCCTGTCATTTGTGCGTAGGCCTGGGGCAGATTGTTTCAGTTTATCTTGTTTTGTTCTTTTTAGGTCACATGCATAAGTTTACTGCTTTATTTTTTCTCACTTATATTTCCATTTATCAGCATATGCTGATGTGCTCTAAATAGAAGGATGAAATATTTACAACATGCAGAGTGTCAACCATTTCGCAAAAAACGGGAGACGCACTCATGTTTAATTGAATATTTTTCTATTTTTACTCTTATTCCCTTTACATTTCCCTGAAGTTGAAAACTTAAGTTTTAAAAAGGAAGAGTGCTTGTGAATTTATGGCTTTAACTAAAGAAGACAACCAACCACTTGCATAAATGATATACTGATGCGCACCAAATCTCCGGATTTTTTTTCTATGGTCAATCAAAAATTGAACATCTTAAGAGAAATACAAAATACGACTTACTCAAAACATTATTCATGCTCATTTCTAAGGCAAAACACAAATACCCTGCGGAAGAGACAACTGACGTTTTGAGACCAGTGTACCAGGCTACAAACCTTTTTTAGATATAATCGTGAGAACGGAAATCTCGCTCGAACAAACTATCACCCATCAATTGTAATCTATGCGAGTGTAAGGTATAACGTCTGCTAATAGCGGCGAGGAAGATAACACTTTCCATGTTAGTGCTGCTAACCTTTCCCGACAAGTTTTACTATATAGGAGGCCGAATTTCGCCACGCTGTGAGTCTACTCACGACGTTATGGCTTTCGACATTCTACCCTCAGGCAAATGTCAGACCAATTGCATTAGTTGATACTGGCAGTATATCGATATGTTCGTTTGGTTGAACCAATACATAATGCGACGCTGCATTTAGGTAACCCCGAAAAGGAACCGCCATAAATATTCAATCTCATCGCCGATGGTAATAGCTCAGCTTGCATGCATCTTCATTATTTCTGCTTTGAATAATGCGACGTATCCTTTGTTCATCGCCCGTAATAAGTCAGCAGCGCTATCTTTCGAAGAAGTCGCATTTAAACATAGGCGTATTCTTCTATTATTTGATTTTCACTTCCTTAATTTAAATTTTGATTAGTCAGTAATGGAGAAGATTGGAGCAACGAAATCTCATAATTCTGAAATATCAAATTCTTTTAGATGCCGATAATGCCGCAATCAAATTAAAGCTGCGATTATCTGTATGAATGACCGTAGAATTGATACGACGGCGTCAAAGATTCGGCATATTGCAGCCCATCAAAAATTACACCGAAACTATCGAACGAAACTATTCGAGTTTAATACTGTGAAGCAGTGAAATGTTAACTTTCTTTACTTAATCACAGAGATTTCGATTTTGGCTCTACTGAAGATAAACCAATCATTTCAATAGAAAGACCTAACCTTCTGTAAAATTTGATGACAAGATTCAAATAAATATATAAAATGAATATTACATAAAACGGATTCGAAAGAAATTTAAATTAATTAAAGCACTATTTGGGCATTGTGTTTAACACGAGAGTAAATTAAAAAATTTCCAATTGAATTAAAGATTTCGAATTTTAGCGAAATGACTCACTCGAAATTAATTTTTTTGCTCATGACAAACGTTCGGTTCGAATTCCGTACATAATTATTCTCAATATTCTACACGCTATAGAATAAGAAATGAGAAGATGCCGTATTACTCTGCCCGTAAGTCTTAAATGAAAATATATTAAATTTTAAAAAATTTTAAATAATAAACAATTTCTTTATATCAGATTTTTCCAAAAAAATTATTAGAATAAAAACAGAACTTCTTGAGTCTGACATTCATACACATATTGCGTAGCATCAACGTTAGCATTGAAAATTTTACGAAAACTCAAAAAACTCTCAAAAAAACAGATAAATTACGATTAACTTCTACATGACGTAGTACGTCATCTTAATAATTGTATCGATTGTATCGATTGTATCGATTGTACCGATATTAATCCGCCTACTTAAATGCTAACTCGTATAAATGTAATTTATTTACTAATTAACATTAATTTCATTACAAAATTAAAAATCGCATTACACTGAGTTTAACTCACAAATATAGCTCGATCTCAGTTCCTTCATGCTAACAAATAGAAACGGACTTAGGACAAAATTTGTGTAGTGTCACATCACACGCACGACATGACACGATACGATGTGTTGTATGACACACATATTATTTACGGTAATCGCAATAAAACAAACAAGTAACCCGAGAAGTGGTGCAGCGCTATATCATGAAAATCTTTCAATCAAGTTGATTAACTAACTTAAGCTTATTTTAGGTAAAGTAAATTCACACACAAAATTAATTAAAAAGCAAAAAAAAGGAGATATATATATATAGTCAGCCTAGCTTCCACGCTAATTTGTGTACGATATTTGGTCATCTTACGGCCTGCCTTATATACGCGCCTCCTCGATGAAAGCAACAGCGTTGACCGGCATGTTATTGGCCGATCGTACTTGCGAACGCCCCTCTCATTTAATTTACAGCATTAAACCCTACATCATTTGTGGCACAAGTGTACAACAAGTCGCATGTGTGGATGTATACAACTCGCAGAAGAAATAGATGATAAAGCCCCATTTTTTATTGTACCGATCGATTTAGAATCACTTTATGAGTCACTATGCGTGTCTGTCCGTCCGTCCGTCTTGAAAATTTTTGAGATATTTTGATAAAATTTGGTGCACCATTGATGAATTTGGCCCAAGCACGAATGCTATTAAAAATCGTGCGAAGCAAACCGCATCTTCCACCTTTTCCCATATACCACCTTATATTAAAAAGGGCCTTATACCATGAATTGTATTAAGTGAAGTGATATATTTTGAGTATTTAACGATGTGTCACACCCCACTATAATGTTTTTACTTTCTTTAACTTCCCTTTATAGGTCGCAACTTATTGGCAATTCTTACGCTCAAATTATCAACTAAGAATAAAGATATCAAGTTTTAAACCTTTATATATATATGTTAACGCGACCAAAAGAATTCAAATAACAAACAGCAAAAGAACAAAGAACAAAAGAAAGACTAATATCGAACCTATAAAGTCTAAGATCTAAGAACCTGTTGCACGCAGAAAAACAAGTCTGATATACGATAATCCTTCGGGGCTGATTATATGAAGCAAAAGCAAAAACAAGTGAGGCCTTGTACTCTGTAATATGGGCAAATTAATAATAATCTAGCAACATTATGAAAGGTACCTTAAAATTTAATTTCTCTGAGGTGTTTTTATTACTGAGAATTTAATAAAACCTTTAGATATTTAGTTATAATGCATATAATTACTTTCCTTGGTTGAATGATTAAACATTATCGTGAAAGAAACGCAATTCGCAGTTGATTCAGTTGCCTATAAGGCAAAGCTCAAAATCAAAAAAAAAAAAAAAACGATTTCTTATGCACCTTTACACCCTATAGTGGATAACCAAGACTCGTCAACAAGACGCATTTAACATTGTGACTAATTTTGTAATTATCTTCTATACAGCGTTGGTAAGCAGAAGCTACTAATATTATTTTGACCTCCAGCATATCTGTGTTACTTATCGTTCAGATAAGATAAACAACAATCACAATTAATACAATGGATGAGCAATGCGTGGTCTTTATAATTTATGGCAGTCATAACGTACGATTAATTATCAAAATAAATTCAATTGTCGTTAGCGTTGGATTCATATTAATATTAAATGAATTAATGAGAAATAATTCAATTCAATGGCATCAATAATTAAATAACAAATTGACACTTTGCACGTGAATAATTCAATGAGCACATATATGTCGAAGAGTTTGAGGGATTTTCTTTTGATATATAATTCCCATTATAATCATAAATTTTATGCGTTTATTGCCATTAAATGACTTTATTTTGATTATTTAAAAAAGCTTTATTCTCACATTTTCTTCATATGTTTTTTTTTTTTTTTTTTGTTACTTATACTTGGACACAAAAGCGAAATCAATTTGTTTTTAAAAATATTTGGTTGAGTTCATATACATATATGATTTTATTTTTTTATTTTGCTTTTATTTTCAACTATGATAAACACATCTTTCATTAGGAGATAGATGTTCTTAAAAGTCTGTTTACTTTCCTTGCGTAAATAAAGAAACACAAACCCGCTCAAGTACAATTAAACTTCATATATACATACATACATACATACATACATACATACATACATATATGCATACATACATTGTTTGCATATGTATGCAGATCTGAAGCAACAATTACAACAACGAAACGATTACAGTGCATCAATCTACAACTACTACAACTACAACTACATCACAAAGGATAGTATTCTCTCTCTGATATATGCATTTAAGTAGTTTTTGCTTTCACTTGTCTTCCAATAGGTTAGCATAGGTACGTACGTATTAGTACACAAAATTGCTATCTTCGTTAATGCACATATACATACCAGGTTACGCACACTAAAAAAAATAAAAGACACAACGCCCGCAAGCGGACACACTCCTCTCGTAATTAACAATTTATGATATGTCGTTATGGTAGTCAGTTGCCTTCTCGAATTTTGCGCACGACCGTCATAAAGTGTGTCTTTTAGTAAACTAAAGCAATGATAAGGACAACGCAAGTCTTTATAGGACATTTAACATCATGACAACAGAATTTTTCCTTTTTAACATAACATAACACGTGCAACTGTTATGAAAAAAATTTAAGCAAACGTAATGCATTCCACAGTATCTACCATTATCTATGCGCCTTTCATATACTGTTAACCACCACTGTATAGAGAATATTTTACGATATATTTCGAAAAAATGATAAAACAGAATCATTTAGTTTGGCCCGTATTAGCACACACAAGTGTATACGCTCACACAGACGCATGTATGCCTTTATTTAAGAAAGTGAAAGAAAGAGAATTTTCTGACCATAAAAAAAATATTTTCTTAGATTTTCCTCAATTTGAAAAGTGGCAGGTAAGCAATTCGACGCTAATACCAATTCAATTTATTTTATTTTCTTTCGTCATTAGGGACTCTATAAGTGTATTTATGTCGATGGATGCAATTGAAAAATTTTAATAAAACCGTATGCATGCATATATTTTATTTATTTACATGATTCTTTTATCAGTTTGCTTTATCTGTTTTGTGCATATGTAATCTTAATTATCTTTAGAAGATTTCCTCGATTCGTATCTTTCTGCACTTTACCTGTTCCTATTCCTAAAAAAATTATTAATGGTGCCACATATCATCATAGATCAAAACTATCAACGAGTCCATTAAAGTTTCGCTACATATTTTATACCGTTTTTGGTATAAACGAAGAATGCCATATCTAAGGCGACATTGCAGGCGCCATCCAAGTAAATGTATTTTAAATAATTTATGAACAGCTTTCACTTACAAACTTACTCAAAATTATTTTCTATATTTTGAAATATATTCCTACCTGCAATATGAAAATATCCTGTCTGTTTAAAAGTGAATAATTAATGTTTTTTCTTTTGGCCAGGGACGAATGCTGTTGAAAATATTAGGTAGTCTCGAAATTTTTATTTCGGTTTTGCTTTACACCAGTTTATCATAAAGTTTTCCAAGTAGCTAAACAAATAAATGGAGTTAAAGGTATACATACATACATACTTATATAGAGCAGGCCTACGTTTATTTTATAAAAAACTTTCAAAGTAATGGGTTATGATAGTAGTGAGGCGGAATTGTTGAAATGGAAGACCAAAGTGAATGATTTAAGACATATTTTACTTTTTTATTTTAAAAAATGTAAAACAGCTGCAGAAGCGCATAGAGAAATATCTGATCTGGAACTAATAGTGTATTAGAACGCACTTCCCAAACCCAGTTTGCGAAATTTCGTTCTGGAAATTTTCCAGTGAAAGCTTTACCGTGTTCTGTTTGGCCAAATACCATTGGTGACGATCAACTAAACGAAGATTTTCATCTCAGTATCGTGGTATTATAACGGAACAGTGTATTATGATCTTTTTCCGCGTAACAAAACAGTTAATTTTGACATATACTGTGGACAACTAACCAAATTAAATGAGGCCTTGCAGCAGAAATGTCCAAGTCCATGTTCACCCGAAAAATATTGTTTTCCATCACGACAATACAAGACCTCGTATGTGTTTCCTCATCCACTAAAAGTTATTAGAACTTGGCTGAGATGTATTGTCACATCCACTATATAGGTCCTGACATTGCACCATCAGATTACCAGATTACTTTCGTTTTCTGCAAAATTCATTTGCTGCAAAAGATCACAAATTTTATGAGGAGCAGATAATGAAATTGCCTGAGAAATGGAAAATTATTATAACTTCATAAAGTTTACTCCTTGTACAAAAAAAATTATTGCATTTCATAGTAAAAAGGAACAACAAGTTTCCGGACTACGGATAATAGACCATTTTTACGACCACTCTTCAAATAATGCAATACAATTATATGCAAAAAATTTGTAATTTTCGAAGTTGCTTGTAAAACACACACACATGTAAAAAATTTTGATCAGATGCGCCGATATTTGCAACCTCCTTCTTGCGAAAAGCAAATCTTTCTATCGGAAAACTGTCTCATTTTTAATATTTTGGCATAGGAAATGGCTCGTGAGAGTAATTTAATATATCGGTGATAACGGTATCAAAACTTGGATTACATATGTCAATTTTTGTACATCACTCACAACGAAGAGTTCTCATGAAAAGTATGCTTTTACAGGACAAATGGGTCTATTTCGTGTTCAAAATTGGTCTATAGACCTTACTGCTTCATTTTCCGTCCATATCCATGTGTAAGATCTTGGAATGAAATATTTTTTAAAAACAAGTAGACGAGACTTAGCAATGCTTACGTACTTTACACGCCACAAAAATAGAAACAAGCTTAACAAGTGACTTACTTATGTTCAACCTGGATATTGCACAGACGTGAACGTGAAACGCACAAATGTTTATTGACGGAACAGAAGACCACCATTTTCAAATGATATTTTAATTTGAGATCTTGTTGTTTGAACCTGATCGAATGACAGCACCTAGCGTTTACTGTTTACATGTGTAAGCCCATCAGGTAGATTTAGCTTCAAACGTCATTTTCAGTACGAATCCATCAAAAAGCTAATTTTAAACTTGCATAAGTTTCTTAGAATTGAGCATCTCCACGCACTGACTTAGCTTGCACGTATAACACATATTTCATTTATAATAGACGTAGGTTTCAGTTCCCAAGATCTTAATCGCAACAAAGAAGAACAAAATTATTCATGATATAAAAGTTATAGTTCGTAAATTAATAAATATATATGCATATATATATATATATATATATTGTTGGTCTTTATGATAATATTGTATTCGAATGTGGCCGCATTTTTTACAAAGCGGAAAAAAATGACATTTCAATAGTTTATGTTGCGTGGACATGACCGATTTTTCCATCACTATATAGGTAATATAGAAGCACCCATAGTATATACGTGGAAATTTTCATCGTTGTATCTAATGTACTTTAAGAATGATAACCTAAAAATCAATTTTTATACCCATCACCGAAGGATGGGGGATATATTCACTTTATCAAAACGTTTGCAACGCCCAGAAGGAGCCATCCCCCAGACCCAACAAAGTATACATATTCTTGATCAGCATCAAATCCTAAATCTTTTTAAGTATGTCCGCCTGTCCATCTTTGTAATTTCTGTTTTAAACTATCTTCTGGCCGCAAAAATGAAGCTATCGACTTCAAATTTAGCAAAAACAGTGGAAGTTCTTGCACGCACGTTGGTATTAAAAATGGGCCAAATCGGTGGAAGAACACGCTAAAGGCACCACGTAAACTGAGAATACCTCCGTTTTTCGAAGAGAATGAAAGACTGATTTCTTGCTCATTACTCATAAACTACAGCAAAAAACGATACAAAAATTTCCACGCAATCCTTTGGGGATACTGTAGCATTTACGCACAAAAATGGAAAAAATTGAACACGCCTACCCAATATTATAGCATATTAAAATTTCATTAATTTTTCAATACCTTTATAACGCGCAGAAACAAGCTTCAAAAACCCCATAAGGTATACAAATTCTTGACCAGTTTCAAGTCTTAAAGGCACGTAAACATGTCCGCCTGATTGCCTGTCCATCTGTACGTCTACACAACTATGTAGGATCTGTGATAAACATTCTCCCGTTGACAAAAATTAAGATATCGCCTACAGAGTTGCAGAAGGATTTGCTAATGGCCCAAACATTTCAAAGACACGCCTACAATGCACACTCGCCTATGTTACAAAAACTGTGAAGACTTTTGCTCTGCGTACGTTTTGCTTGTTAGCCAGAAAGTACAACACATGCACCATATAAATTTCCACTTATTCCAAATTATAATACAGCGGACAAAAGCGCTTTCCACGGATGTGGCGATGTAAGTTATTTTAATATATTATATCTACCTAATTACACGAAGAAATAATACCCTTCACCACGTATGGTGCGGGGTATATTAAATAAGTGCGGACGTATGTAACACCCACAAGGGCTTAAAGTAGACCCAACTTTTATTATATCGATCGATTCAGAGCCATTTTCTAAATTGATCTAAGCATGTCTGTCCGTTTGTCTACGTGTCTGTCTGTCTGTCTGTCTCATGTCTGCCCATGTTCAACCTGCAGGTCGGAATTTTTGAGATATTTCGATGAAATTTGGTACTTTGGCCCAGGGACAAACGGTATTGGAAATGGTTCAGATCGGTCAACTTTCTCGACCACTAATGCCATATTCTGAAAAGTCGTTATATGAAAAAAAAACTCAGTTTTCAAACTATCTCCGCAAAAGTGACTAAACAGTAGTATTTCGGCATTTTAAATTGGAGTGAAAACTTTGGATCGGGCAGGTCAATTTTTTTAACCGCCTCTCATATAAGCCTTCCTGCGGAAACAAAAGCGTTATATGGTAAAAAGGTCGAGTATCCAATATTTCGTGGCGGAAATTGGCTCATAATAGTAAACTGACAAAGAAATCTACACTACCGAATTCAGACCACGCAGGTCTGTTTTTTAGATACCAGCGCATATCAGGAGTCTCATGAAACGTAAGGATTTACGTATGCCAGAAAAGCCGAATTTGCTAATTTTTCTTTTTGATGAAAATTTGCTCATGATAGTAATTAAATAAAAAATTAAGTGGACCTAATTTAAACTGTATGGGTCTATTTCTTCCCCCAATCCATATAAGATATCGCATGATATCTTAATAAGTCATAGGAGTGTTTCAACAAAAAAAAAATATGAACGACCGGCAATTTGGATCACGTAAGTCTACTTTTTTTTGAGCTCCCACTTATATAAGCGTTATCAAGAAACGCAAACTCTCATATGGAGAGAAAATCTAACGTTCCAGTATGCGAGGTTTCGTGAAAATTTTGACTTTTCTTGAACATAATGTGTACTTTTTGATATATTAGTATCGAAACGACCGGATAACTGTACTAGGCGAAGTGATGTAGGGTATGTAATAGTCGGCGTCGCCCGACTATAATCTTCTTATTTTTTTTTTTAAATTACAAACATTTCCATTTATCATATTTTTTGTTCCTTCTAGTTTCAAATCTATGAAAATGCAATAAAAAACGAAAAAAATGCTAGGACATCAGAGAATAGAGAATATTTTTGTTCAATTATAAAATTTTTTTTGTAAGTAAACGCAGGCGAATTAAAATAAATATTACAACGAGTCGAATAATCCCATACTGCGTGCATAGCTAGTTATAAAAAAAAAAAAATAACAAAAAAACTCCATCTATCCCAATATTATTATTCTTGATATGCTACAGAGGTTTCCATAAATTCTTTCGCAATGAAAATCAGTGCATATAAAGTAATGCTACGATATTTATTATGACACAATAATACGAAGAGAGAAGAGAAAAGTAAGTAGCATAATACCAATATTTAATTAGAGTTGACCATCATGTTAAGGTCTTTTGTTTTTAACTTATCCCCTCAGCCCATCCTTGCCTTCATTTCGTCTCTATAAATTCAGTGACTTCAATTAGACTCTGCGCACAATAAGAAAACATTTTTCGCTCTCATTATCGCCACACAACTAACTTCCTATAGTAGCATATTAAAGTCTAATTTACAATGATGATAAATGTTTGTTTTTCATTAAGTGTGATTGTGCCGAAGGGATCCGTTCGTGTGTCTATTTATTCTTTCGTTTAGTTGCATTTACACGTGTTCAAAATTAAATGACCGCACGTATGCACAAACACGAACGAATGAGAATAGTTTTTTAATTATGCTTAAACAAACATAAATCTAAGCTCGTGCGTGTGTATCTACTATTAAATTTAAAAACATTATAAAAATTAATGATATTTCAAGCAGGTTTTCTTAAGCGAACGAAATTCGGGAAAATTTGTGCACAAGCTTGAGATGCGTTTCGATTTTTGATTCTCGCGTACTGCCGCTTCTATATAGTATTATGTTTAACTTTCGACACACACCAACATTTAGGATGTGCGAACTTTAACGTCCCTCTTACCTCGCTTTTAAATATTCCTTAGAGTCTGCGTAAAGCGCGTATTTGTAAGCGAATAGTTCTTACCTATTCTATTACCGGGCATTGTGGGGTTTAGCCTTCACGACAGGAAGCGTCGCTATACTTTTAGATATATCTGTCATTCTATTTTATATAGTTACCCTTGAAAACCCTGACTTCGCAAAATATGCTCAATCTTGGAGACTTGAAAAATGAAATCGCCTTTGAAACTGGACGTGATTAACGAGTCCACTGTGCGCAGAAAACTCTAGTCTACAGCAAATATATCGTCTCATCTAAAATTGATTGCAAATATTTTTCTTTATTCATTTTATTCTACTAAAAGACCATGGGCAAATGCCTGTAACTACAAATTATGAAACTATTACGTAGAAGAAAGGTTCTAACCTAAGAGTATGTAAAATTCGACCAAAAAGCTGTTGTTGATGTAATCACCGTGCTCCATAATATCCCTGGTAATCACGTTTTATGAGCAATGGATTCAATCAAAAGATTTCAAAGTCGAGAGTAACGCATTCCAATACTTGTACGACTTGTGCGAACAATAAATGATCGTCCAGCCAAAGAACTAAAAACACATAGTATTAATATAAAAGAGTTCCTCTTTGATCTTCAATACTGTAACACTGTAACTGTGCTCTCAAACTCAAAGGTTGAGTGATTGAAATCGAACGATTTTGTAGAAGTAGATTAGCAACATAAATTTGAAGTGGACAGAAAAGGAGAATTTGAAAAAAGCATGAACGGAAAAGGTATTGCGGTCTATGAGTGTCACATTATGAACAAAGCGTTTAATACGTTAAAGCCTATCCACAGGCAGCCGGAAAAGTCTCCAATAGTTAATTTGCGACATGAGAAACGAAAGGGGGAAATATAGATTCAGAATGTATAATTTGCATATGGTAACACAAATTTTTGCAGATATACTGTCAATGGGGAGACCAAAGTTGAATTTGCGATCAAAAATCAACCCAAGTTATTGGGTGCATTATGTCCACAAGAGCAACGAAATGCTCAGATATATTAATAGTCGAGTTAAAAGACATGGCTCGGGAAGAGTTGGAAAGTAAGCCCTTAGTCTTAGAGTCTTTCTTGCGAAAGATTTGATAGGCTTAGTTTTGAACGTGTCCACTGCAAAGCAGAAAAACGTCGTCCACATGTGCAAAAAAGGTATAGTACTACACAGAGATTAAAATGGAGCCCGGACATAATCTCAACCAACGAGAAATTGGAATCCTTCGTTAAAACAAATTGCCTACAATCTGATATATATAACCACGTAAACTAATAAACACTTCTGGAGAAGTGAAATTTTTCGTATGGTCCATTAAAAAATGTGGTATATGGAACGCTACGCTTTTCTTAAATAAAGTGAGATGGTAACACAATCCTTCCTAGCACAGAGATTATCCCTGATTGATTCCACGACGGAAACTAAAAGTTGCTACGTCTTTGCCGGTAGCCAATATTTACTACAATTTTCTTATTGGTTGTGACTTTTTATTATTATTATTATTAATTTAGCCAGAGAATAAATTCTAATACGAAATTCTTAAAGCACTGGCCTCTAAGGTTATCGGGTTTTTCGATAACTCTACCACAGTTGAGATTTGAATGCGCGATCATTGAATATGACTTAAAATGACATTATTTTTATGAAAGAGATAAGAAAATTTTATTCGGCTACGACCGAATCTTCTATTTAGACAAAATCTCGAAGAATATAAAGTTTCGATACTGTATAATATTGGGTGGGCGTGATTTTTCAATTTTTACAGCAGTGCTAGCAATTCATCTACATAATGTACGCATATATTGTTATCGTTATATCTGACATAGTTTATAAGTAACTCAACTTTTATGGGTTTTGAAAACAGAGGAACATGACACTGGAAGTGTGTCTTTTCACCGACTTGGGCTATTTTTAATATCAACCTGAGACGAACAAGGCACATGTTTAAAAGAATGAATAATTATACAGTGACCAAGAATATCAATACTTTGTAGGCTCCCTGAAGCTTCCTTCTGGGCCTTGCAAACGCCTTCACAAAACGAATAAATCCCTTACCACGCAGTTGCATTTATAATTTCTTCTTTACACGCATTTAACGATAAGGTGAGAAACTTGGTGGTTGACAATCAAAATAACTCATTAGCTCACATCTTCAACTTTTCAAAACCGCTACTCCGTTGAATATAACTGCACCGATCTAAATCGTTGCTATTGACAATGACTCTGCTCGGGAAAGTAATGGCTTCCTGGATTCCTTTTGCTGTAGACAGACGAACGCCTACGAATTTTATTGTTTTAAAGACTATAATTTTTCGCACGCAATCCCGTAAGCCACTTTCAAACTGTTTCATAGCTTGCCACATTTTCACTCCAAGCCAACTTAATGATTCTTGTAGCCTTGACTGCATTTTTTCCACTCAAATTCAGTTAAAAACAGAAAAAAAAAAAAACACAGAGACGAACAAAAGTAAATGGCATAAATCTCTTTCCACTTTAATGCACACTGCACGACAAACTTGTATATAACAGAAACTTATACCGGGACAAACTGTCTCAGCTAAGTATACCCAAAATTTCGAAAAAAGCGTGTGAGACACGTTTTCTAAAATAATTAACTGCAACCCAGAGAATATATTTGCACACCTGGTATTTTAATAAAAAGTAGGAAGTAAGTAGGAAATAATTTGTTCCCAAGAACCGTTGCAATATGACTTTTGGCCTCTTGTAACTTTAACTTGTAAGAAACTCGGGTTTTTTCCTAATCACCCAAAGCTTTCATATCATATTACATTCAACTGATTCCTAGAAAAATTTATTTTCCACTTTCTGCAAATTTTTTATATCATTTTTTTTTTTTACATTTTAGTCTAATACAATTCGTCTTATCTCATTTCTAAGAGTCTCGCAGAGTCGCATTTCTGTTAGTGCCCCATTATTACAAAGCTTCTTCTCAGGTAGCTTTGTACAGTCAAAGTAAAAACTTAGTTTAGTTTATTGCCTTCTAACCCCCAAATGTTCTCATTTCCATAATTATATATGAAGAGGATTGTTAAGGAAAAGACAATATTGCACGACTTGTTATCATCATATTTCCATCGGAACAAAGTAAGATTAAATTTATAATATCTAACCACAATAGTAAGCAAATGTTACATCAAGGTGGAGAATTTACCAGACGTTATTATTCGTTCTACAACTGGGCGTAGTCGACTAGACGTAATCGCAGCTTCTTCGTTCCTTTATTCCAGTTCCTTTCATTTAGAGGATTTCTAGTGTTTTGCCATTAATCTTAATCTTCTCTTGGTTCTGATTATTTGCCTTGTTTCAAAACTAACATAATTGTTGTAATATCTGAGCTGATCGAAATTGTTGAGAATAGATCGATAAAACCAGGTTGATAGATAAGGTTTTTAAAACCCTCTAACTCATTATCAGTTTGAGAAGAGCTTTGCAAACTTTAATTAAGATAAAAATTGTTCTGAAGATCCCAATATCAGTTCTACGATTTATGATATTCTAGTTAACTGGGAGATTGTAAAAGATCGTGTTCAAGTTGATGATCAATGGAAAGTGATTCGATGTATCCATTGATTTGGAAATGAGAACGATTTGTGAAATGAGTCTTTGATGTAAAAAGAATGTCGATAAAATTCTGATGATGGAAAATTTTTAGTATCGGTGCGATTGGAAAGATCATTGGCTTTCTATATAGCGACGCGGAGACTTACTTAGTTTTGAGAATAAAAACCTCGTCACATTGAGTCGAATATTTCGCAACTCAACTTAAAAAATGATCGCGATTTGTCAATATCTCAGCAAATCGATAGTTAAGGCAGTTATTATAAATGTTAGTCATATCAATATTACAATTAGTCGGGCATAGTCCATTCAACAATGAGAATTCTTTTTCATTGAAGGAATAATCATTACCATGCTTATCTTGCGTTAATCTGCGCGTAGCACAATTTTGAAGTTTCTTTTGGAAAAGCTGCTTGTATATGGGTCAACCCTTGTAATTAGCGAAATAATTTTGCGAATAATTGCCATATTTTGCAGAGATGTCGTCACTTTTAGTGCAGGATGTAGTGAAATGATCTCAGTCACATTTAACGAATTTGATGCTACAAACGAACTTGTGCAACAAGGTTGTCTCTGCTCAAGATATATAATATTGATAGCAATTGCAACCCTGTATGGGATTATTAATTTCAACAACTATTAATGTCCGCCCGTAAAAGAAAAGTTAGCATGCCTGAGATATTGATTTGCCTGGGGAAAAAAATGAGCAGTCTGAAGAGAAGAAGAATAAGAATAGACGGAAGAGGAAAACATTTTATTTGCGATAAGAACGTTGATTACAAAACATTGGGGAATAAAAGCCCAGAAATAAAAAAATTATTGTCCCAAAATTTTTAAATTTGTTGCATTAAGGGATAAAATGTACTTGAACGGCCATTTTGCTTTTGGTTTTATTAGTCAAACTGATGACCTGTGAAAAAAAGGAAAGCGATTGGAAGAATGTCCCAAGTTTTCAAATGTTGATATGCAGAGCTGCAAATTACTGGATAAACTATATAAATACGTGAATATGCCAATGACAGATAGTGAAAATTTAAAAATTTGACATATATATCCCCGAAAAAGTCAGAGTTAAAGCTTCAAATTAAAGATGCTTTAATTGTTGAAAGCATAGGAAACCGGCTTTAAAAATAGCGCTAATGAAATTCTATATTGAAAACAATTCAATTAAATTTATATACCGATCCGTTCCTGTGACCTTAAAAATAAATCAAAAAGAGATCAATTACTGGAACAATTCGTATAAAAAGTCTTATCAATTTACTTAATCCCAAGTAAATGTACCCATCAATATACTTGGGATTTTCTCCACTAATGATATCAGTTATCGCTCCCTCATAAAAATTTAAATTGAAACTCTACTGCGAATAATACTATCTACGAACAATATCATCAATCGAGTCAATTTAATGGATTATAAAAAATAAGAACGAAGAAATGTGTCGTCCTCGGGGGTAGCCATGCATCCGCATCGGTCACACCTTTTTTTGATCGTCATTGCAACAGTATAGAGGCAGCGTTTCAATGCCATCCTCACACCAGGCTTTTTCTTTTGTTTGTATCTCACATTCCTAAAAATGTTATAATTTTTAAACTGTAGATATATATGTATATATGCATACATATGTTAAATATTTAGATAATTTTTTTTTTATTATTTCAAGAAGAAATTATATCTGCTTATTAAAGCCTCCCGTGAAGGACATTCAAATAAGAATTTTTTTTTATTTTTACTGTACTTAAAAGCCCATTTTTTCTTAGTAAAGATGCCCTAATTTTTGTTTTTGTTGAAAGAGGAGAGTAGGCTGTAGGGGCTACCGGACTCAACTTCGTGGTCTGCCATACAAAATCATGGGCCGATGGAGACAATAGGTAGGACAGGGCATGAAGCGGCTCTGGGCCTAAGACCAACCTCACCAGGAATAAGTAAGTTTCAGCCGTCCGTTCATACTCATACGGCTTATGGGACGGGTATTTGTTTAGTGCAACCATCTGTTGAGGGTCTACGGGATAAAGAAATTCCCTCTTTCCTGTTGCGTTAGGTAGCTTTTCAACGACACGTACGTCTATCCATTCGCAACATCCGACCTTTCGACCTTTTTACGTGCATAATTTCGTTATTTTACGCAAAAAGCGTTAGACATACAGACAAATGTCATATATTTTATATTACACAAAAGTGATGCCCAACACGGGGCCAAAGGGGAACAAAAAGTACAATATTACACGGCAGACGACTATGTTACAGATCTTCACACAGCTAACAATGAGGGATGTCACTGGCATTTAAAGGAGCTACAACTTTAACGACAGCATGATTAAAGTACTTCACGTTATAAATCACTTCATTATTTGCACTTGTTGTTATCGTATTGGCCATCTACGATATATATTCGGGATATATCGCACCTTATGCCCCAACTTTTCATCACGCAGGTTATCGTCAGCCCTTGTAGTGGAATGATGAAGCTTTTTATATCACTGTTCCTGCTCTATCCTGCTTTATTTTGTAGGTGCGAAATGTCACGCTTTTGTCACTTAAATATTTTATGAACTTCCTATACGAAGTGATAGATTTTGTTAGTACTTTAATGTCACTGTCTTCCATAATTTTGCAATTAAATTCATTACCAACAAGAACAATTGCAAAATCCATTATCATCCGTTTTATGTGACCTACGCAGGGAATTATAATTTGTGACGGCTTTGGAGATATTGCTACTTCATTATTACCCTTGGCATTGTTGTCGTTAACAACACGATAAATTATAAAATTCTTATTATCTCTTTGGTTGACTTTAAAGTCACTATAAAAGGCGAAAGCTTTCTTGGAAGTTCTAACCTTGGCTAGTGTGCTTTTTATTGTCGGTACATGAAACAATAAACAAACAGGCACAAACCCCTAATTTGAGTCTCGCAGCGATCGGTATACTTAATACTGGTCCCAATTTGTTGACAGCACTACCAGCCCAGAAATCAACGTTTATATTGCGTTGACAGCGAGTATATTAAGGCTAAGTTACCATACTGCAATTTTAGGAAAACTGGTGCCTTTAACTTTTCTTTTCTTTTACAATTTGTTTCTATGCAACACCAAATCCCTTTTAAGCTTGTTCTCAAGCTCGCCTGAACCAGATCCACCAGGCAAATAGACACTGTGAACCATGCGAACTTTCCATTTAGCATTGCGAATATTCAGACCGATGTTTACAATTACATTAATTTTTCTTTTTTTTTTCAATCAATCAGTACATGTCCCCTTTTCGTGTAACACGGCAAGGGTCAAAAAAAGGCGTGGGAAAAGAAAGAGGTGGGGAAATGGTGGCCGCAACTTCATGGATGAGTGCCCACTATAGCTACGACAGAGCTATAGCTACGATAGATTTATCGCCACAATAGAGCCATAGTTACGATCAAAACTCTACTGCACTTACGATTTAAACCCGCGAATAGTGACTTGGTAATCGCGGTTCTTACCTCCTAGGCTACTCATGTCAATATTTTAATTGATGGATTTGCATAAAATGTTAAAATGGATTAAGATTGCAAATCCTTCATCTAACTGAACTATTTTGTCACGCTTTACACAAAGTGAACATATCCAATTAAAAAAAGGAGAGGGCCAACCGATTTATTGCGAACTCTGCGACATTGCCGAAAAATGACTTTAAGCATTGCTCCTCTAGTTGACATTTAAATATAAACATTTAATATTTAATTAACAGATCTTAAGATTATTAACAAGTTCAAAAGCTCGTTGGATGATTGCATTTTCTGTAAAAAGGTCAACACTGCTCTCAACTACGGAGGAGGTTTGTTCATGTTGATCATTCAACGCAGTGTTCACACGAATCGAACAAGAGATTTGTTTAGATGTAGGTTCACGATGCAGTCCTGGAAACATGAATTTGTTTTGATCCACACGAAGTTCTCTTGTAGAGTGCATATTCGGGAACCTTGCTTTTTGGACAGCGTTTTTGTTATTTAATTTTAGAGAGCACAATTTCGATCCGAGTTGTTTGTAAAAAATGGTTTTGCTTGCAATGTGCATTCCCTACGGTCGAATTACCAGGACAATCAGCACACTTATGCTTTTTAGGGCAAATGTTGGCCAGTTTAACTGGACTGGAGTGTTTAAGCGCATTGTACCGTTTGCAAAATAAACGATAAAAACAATATCTTTCCAGTAATCGTCGTTTTTAATAATTTTTTCAACATCAATGCACTTCAAATCATGTGGAATGAGCTCAGCTTTTTTCACTTCATCAAATAATTTCTTATGTTTCCTCTCAAGAGTGAAAAATTAGTACTTAATCTCGTCCGAAATTAAACGTTTGAAGAGGGACTAGAAAGAGCTTTTCCGTGGCTCATTTTTCTATGCTTTTGGCTTATGCTGACGCAACATAGCAATTTAATAATTTATATATAGTTTAAGTTAGTTTAACTTAGTAATAAGTTGGTTGTCCTTCTCTCACTTACATACGTGCACATGCATGCCGTAGTAATTGGCTTTCGACATGGAGGCACATGTATCATTCGTTTTTCGACCATCATAGATTTCAGCCATTTTAACAGACAAAGTATTATGGTTCATTGCACTGGCAAATAACATCAATGAGAAATTCACGCAATCTTCAATTCCCGTTTTCTTTTGTTCCCGTTTTCCGTTTCGCACAATTCCAGCATAACTCGTAATTCGTTTCGTTATTAATAGCAAAAGATATATAAAAACAATATTTTAACATCAGTCGAAATAGTTTCTGCAAGAAACTCTTCAGTATTGTTTCTTAAAATTATATTTTTGTTATTAAAACCGCTCTCGTGTAAAACTTAGGCTGAAGGGATATACTCTCCCTTGTTTGAATAGTGCCACCTAACTCGACTTTTTCGGAATCAATACCGCAACCTTGCAACGGTAGCCAATAGTTTTCTCTTCCATTTGAAGGAGTTTTGATTTTCATAACCAGTATTTCCGATATTTATTATAATTTTATTTAAAAATTATTTCTAAGCCATTACATCAAAAGCAAACCAAAGAAAGAATTGTACAAAGCGAAAAACAACAGAAATGACTACCAACCATCCAACAATCGCATTGATCATTCACCTATGCAAGCTAGTCGCACTTCGAATTCACTAATAATGTGTGCTTAATTTCGTCCTGACCCATCAGGGGTATACGGAAATGTACAAAGTATCGATTGGCAAATTCTGCTCTAACAATAAGAAAATAATAATAATACTAATAATAAACGATAAACGGACATACACTTGAATAGAGTAGCAGTAGAGTAGCAGCAGAATTGATAGACTAGAGGATGGAGAGAAAAATCACAATAAACCCGTGGAGTAATGTGTTATAAGAAAGTCATTAATACAAATTTGCGTAAGGCCACCATACTATACGCGGAACCGAATCGAAATCAATTTAAATTTGAAACTTAAATTTACATAAATTTCAATAGTCGTTGCTTTTAAAAATTATATACAAAACAATTGGAGATTGTCCTTCAATTTCTCATACACTACCGGAAAACATGTGTGTGTGTGTGTGTGTGTGTGTGTGTGTGTACATCTATTTATATTTGCAATCTCCATCATTATCGAAACCTTTCCCCTTTATTGCCCACTGCCTTGCCTGTAGCAACATATTATTTATTATATTTCGGAATTACTGTGTGTGTCGAATACGCATATGTGCTTGTATTCTCTTGTATCTATGCCGTCACTTGGCCGCATGGTGTGCGAAGTGTATAAATATTGCTTATTTATATGTATATTCTTGCTTACGCATGCGGTTTATGTATTCATGAATTATTACTAATTTAAGAAAACTATATACCGTGTGTGTAAAATAAATAAAGAATGAATCAAACGCACCCAATAAGAAATGTATCGTTATTGGCTCTTCGCTAAACCAAACAATTAACAAAATATGATTTCGTGAATTTACTCTCGATTTAGCTCAAGCCAGCCGGTGGATAATAAATAGCAAATAAAATATTAACGAAGTAATATAAATGAATGGCAATTAAGTTTGTGATGTGTACTCATATCCTCTAAGATGATCGAATAGTAGAGCCAAAATTTAAAGTCAACGTGAAAGCACACAAAAAAAAAAAAAATTCGAAAAATTACAAAAAACAAAAACAATTCAAAAAAGTTATGTATTTCGCCAGGGGCGAGCCTCTGATGCACACCCCATCAAATCTTTAGATAAATTTTAAAAAAATAATTCATTTACTATCGGCAGGTCAATTGATGGTTCGACAAAATTGTTTTATATTAACACAATGCATTCCTCTAGAAAGTGCATAATAGAAACTTTAACTCATCAGATTGTGACTGTATTGTGGACCGATCGAGGATTCAAAACTTAGCCTTGCCGTGATAAACATTTATGCTTCAATTCTTAAGCGATCCATATCTATTGTAGGGTTTGTTGTGGGCGAACCATGACGGTCGCCAAGCTCCATTTACATATAAAATATATCAACGTTTATTTTAATATGCTTACTGGTAAACTTCCAGCATATCTTCCATTACGTTGTCCTCCAAACGTCGAGTACATCATTTAACATATTTGCAAAGGCATCTAAATTTTTGTCTGTTGGCGCAGTTTATTTTGTTATTAAGTGTGAATGCGACGCTAGAGCACTGCCCTACTTAGCAAGCAAAAGGTGAGGGCTGAGAATCGATTTACTATTTCTCCGAAAAAGCCGATAAGTGATCTAAGATTTTCAGATTTTCCTTTCAAAAACATTGCTCACGTGTTTCATAGCATTCTTTCTTCACTGATTGACATAAAAAAAAAAATTCGGTTTCTTATTTTAAATTATTACATACATACAGCCTTCTCCTGCGACTTGAAATTAGCAACAAATTTGAAGTTCACTTTTATAAGAAAGTATATAATAATTCGTATATAAAAATTCGTCTTTAATGCATTCATCATGCATCATGCATCATACATCATGCCTCACAGAACGTAATACAGATAAGATAATCTATATATGGAAGGAGGAATCATTGAATTGTAACGCAACATATCTTAGGTAGATTTAATATAAACAATACACGAACGTATTGTTTTGGTGCCGTAAACCTCTGAACTACACTTCGAATACACATTTTTCCATATGCTTGTTTCGATTTTGCCCCGCACTTTCCTCGCTAGATAACAATATTGGGTGAAAGCTTTACGTTACGTTTTGTACATGTGGGATGAAGCTCATATTTCATTAAATGACTTCGTAAATAAGAATTATTGCCTCTTTTAGGTGATTTCGACTTGGACGATATGCAACTCAAACAAAGCGGTTCAACATGCCGTACATATCCTGACAAAATCAATTGGTGATTGAAGAAAAGTTCGTGTAATCTCTAAAAATGCCAATGTCTGCTCACCACAAAACTGATGCGACATAATTCTATTGAAGTTTTACTTTGAGGTTATTTTAAACCGCCAACTTTCGATGAATAGGGTAATCGAATCTTACTAACCAAAATTATTCGTGTTATTGGTGAAATAAGATCAGATTTTTATGGAAAAGGTGTTCCAAGATTGAATTTTTACAGAACCGGAACTAGAGGCAGTCATTTACATGAAACCATTTTTTAAACAAATTTATGTTTCGAAAATTCATTAACATATTTGATGACTTTGCATGTCATCGTTTGTTTCTTAATACTTTAGAGTCTTATTGCTGCAGATATTTTCAGTCATGTTTAGCGAATTTGCCTGCAGAACTCCAAACTCCTTTCTCTTCGTTGTTTCTATTCATAGCAAACATGGAAGAACTATGTCTGGTTAAGTAAGTTCTCTTAAAACTTTCCAACCTGAACGTGAAGACGATAGCATTCGTCTACAAAACTTTTACAAGGTTTCATATATACTCGACTGGAAAGGTGATTATAACTAGAAGTTGGGGATAAACGGCCACATTGGCTGAAAAAAAATGTACGGATTACGGTTAGAATTGTTTGACCACTTACCTTGTTCACCATCAAGACCATATCTGGCCGCAAGCAAGCTTTTTTTTTGTTCTCTAAGCTAAGAAGCTGCGCTCAGAGGGCAGGAGTGATAACCGTTTGTTGATAAGTATTTTCCAGAGAAGATACAAAATACAAGATAGTATCTGGATAGGTTCACTGCATGGACGCCTGAAAGAAGTTTGTGGGCTTACAAGAAGAATGTGATATGGAAAACAAGCAGGAACGTTATATTCGGCTGTGGAAGAATATCGCGTACCCACCGCCATTAAAATATTTGGCGCCCCTTGCTTTTATTTATTATCATAAAAAAAGTGAATCGGATAAAATTAATCTTTCACATTTGACTTTCCACTTCCACTATCCGCATTCCACTATCCAAGCCTTCTTATTTGATACTCATACGAGCGGTATTTCTAAGAAAAATACCACGTCATGACGTCCACTATAATTAATTTAGAATTTATACACACGGCTTTCCCGTTCTCTACTCTACAAGTCCTTTTATTTGATACCCATATCGCTACTATTATTACGAAAAAGTTAATCCACCAAGTCCTGGTGCCGCATATTTAGACAGATAATATAACTTCATTTGAGGAATATACAAAATAGTTTTAAATATTCCATCTTGTTTAACTTATGATTAAAAAGCATAAAACCTCAAAAAACTAAAAAAAGAAAATTTAATCACTTGTAACTTTCTGTAGGAATGCCTGATTTTTCGCATTTTCGCGCATAAATAATAGAGTTTTTCGCAAAGTAAATATGGGAAGCTTCTATCTTTTATAATTTGCTAGTAATGAGCAATAACTCACAGATTTTTGTGTAGAAAAACTGAGTTGCGTTCAGTTTACTCTTCACAGTGGGCTTGTGCTCAATCCGCATTCAATACCGAACTGCGTGCGAGAACTTCGAATGTTTGTTCCAAATTTGAAGTCGATATCTTCATTGTTGCGACCAGTAGATTGTCAACAACACACACCACACAGACAGACAGGCAGACATGGCTTGCTCAATTTAGAATATCATGTTGATCAAGAATATATACACTTTACAGCCTCTCTGAAGCTTCCTTTTGGATATTGAAAAATTTGTATACCTCCCATCCTTTTGTGGTGGGTATAAAAATAAAAGTATTAAGTTCTTGCAGGTATTTTGATCATTTTTCTTTTGAAAAAAGCAAATGCTTTCTTGCTATGTTAATCAAAATGTTTTCCTTTCCATTTTAATTTTCTTCAATTGTTCCTCATTTTTCTGGCAACATGGCGACACCGTGTCGAAAGAACGATATTGATTGGGCAGCGATCCAATCATCGACCTATTTTCGCACTTCTTTAGAATTTCGAAACCATGTGCCAGCCAACCGATGTTGCATCGCTCGGAACAAGTGGTAATCAGTAGGCGTAGCTGGTGAGTGTGCTCGATGCGGCAGACCCTCCCATTCGAGCTGCAACAGTGTATCCTTGAAAACAGTTGCAACGTGTGGTCGATCGTTGTCATGCATGACGATGACTTTACGTCTGTTAACCTCTATTGCTGGCCTCGTTTGCAACAATACATCATTCATCAAGACATCCACAGTAAGAGTTTCATACGGTTTTAGTAGCACCACATGCACAGCAAAACTTCGTGGCCATGAATATTCTGCTTCGGTGTCGATGTGGATGGTCACCGCACACCATAAAAAGCTCGTCTTCTCCCTCTTCACTCAATTCGTCCAGAAACCATTGATTCATCAACTGCTAAGCTGTTCGAATGTTCTTTGAGAGTTTGATCTGGGCTTTCGTCCAATAAGTCTTGCAATTGCCGTTGAAACCAAAACCGATAATTGGCATGTGATGAAGCAACATTACCATAAGCTTCTAAAAGATTTTGACGGGCAGCAGATTTCTTCAAATCAAACAACAAAATTGATAGACGTCGAAAATACAATTTTGAAAGTACCACGATTAGTGTCCGTTTACACCGAATTACTCAATTTTACCAAATGGAAAACTGCTAGAAGACCAAAATCATCGAATTTAATCGTTATGTACATTCATACTTCGCATTACTTTTTCATCATTTTCATCAAGAGATAGATATCTGTGATCAAAATACATGCAGGTACGTATTAAATTTAAAAAGAAAGGGACTTGCTCCTTCCTGTCTTAGGTAGCAAACTTTCCGGCCAATCCTCGTATAGGAAATCTAAGTTGCCTTAACAATGACTCTAACGTCTTCTAACAATGATGTTATTGTACCAATTTCCAAAAAGTTTTCCATTACTTCATTTTAATGTTAGCACCTGCTCCCAATTAGGCAGTAAGGCTTACTTTGATATTCAGAGATTTTATTAGAGAATGCATTTTTTTTTTTAATAATGAAACTGTTTTGAAAGAAGATATTTCCCATATGTTCGATAATATTTCCCTAATACATCTATTTTATTAACAATCCAAAGTGCATTGTGCATTGGAAAATCGATCACTATATATATATCCTTTAGATTTTTACTTCATTTTATACAATATATAAAATAATATTTCAAATCTCCTTTAAAATAAAATAAAAGTATAATCAAAATCTGCCACAACCGCACACGCACCGTAATCACATCAATTCAACTGAACAAAGTAGAAAAACCATCAGACTGATCATTGAAATCAAACGTGCTTTTCTATTATGTACGTGTTTATATACTTTCATATAAGCTATACATTGATATCGAGGAAAATATATGAACGAGTGCTTTTCAATGGACAATGGCTTGGCAAGTTTGTTATTGTCACTGTGCATTAAAATGCGTTCGGTGCTATACTTTTCAATGTTCATTTACAGTGAAAATCATGCTTCATTATAAATTCCTAACGTGTTTAGTTTATGTTGTATGTATTATGTCGCATGTATGCCTTCGCGTATGAAAGAATTAATATACTTACACATGTATATATTCATATATATATATATATATATATATATGCTGCTTATAAGCATACACACATGCGTCTAACTCTTTTTAGTCAATTGTTTTAAAGTGGTCATTACCAGGGGAGTAATCACGTAGCTGAAAGTTAGCTTTCGCTTTTGTCTTCAGCCCTTTTTGCCAAACAGCTGAATAACACAACGAAAGCTAAATATTTCATATGTGATTACCCCCCTGATTAGTTGGCGGTTTTGAACCGGCATTACGAGCAATAAAAAATCTCTCGTTAACGATACCTTTTCAAATAAATCGCTTTGTAAAACAATTTTTTTCTTTTATTATTGTTTACATGTATGCGCACGAAAAATGTATTGATTCGAATAAATTTCCATGTGGTTTATAATTCAATTTATAAATCTTTAGCAAAACGGATGATATGTTTGAAAACAACGCATGTATTTACTACTGTATATAAAAAATGCAAAGCTCAAGTCGGGAGCGAGTTACGAAAACCAAAGGCATTCGCTTTTCAACCGTTTGTTTTCTTTCAAAACAACTCACAGAAAGACATCAATGAAACTTATGTGGAACAAAATCAACAAGGTACGGAGGCCTTCAAACTTTAATGAACTTTCTTTTATCTGGAACCGTAACTGAGAGGTATATGAGATCTATAATCATTTTGAAAAGAGATGGTTGAATACTTCTCTAACAGCCACTCCTCCACTATCTTCACTAAAACTAAGAGGACTTTAATTTCTCTATTGAATACTGATCCTATTGATGGATGTTCCATTATGCTTGAAAATCCTATATTAGCCTTAGAACTTGAATACCGTGTGTTCCAATCAAAAGGAGTGACACCCGACCTGGATCGCATTTGATACCAAATGGTCAGTACACTGGCTAATTCAAGTAAAAAGAAATTACTGGATCTATATACCAACATATGGAAAATTGCGGCAGTTTTCGCATATCCAAAGTTTAAAAATGTATCCATCGCTTCGGACTATGCTCACAATTCTGCTCTCTTGTCTTTCAAATCGATTGAAAAAGATTATAATATCTAGATTATCTTCGTTTCTTGAATCCAAAATCTTGATTACAACACAAAAAGTTGGCTGTAAGCAGAGTGGAGACTGTATCGACGCTCTTCTGCATACCGATCATTTTGTAACCAAAGCAATTTCTGAAGGAAATCGCAATTCTCTCAATCGATTTCAAAAAAGACAGAGTGGTTCTTAAGGTTACTTTAAGCCTCTTGAAAACATCAAATCGTTCATCTCGCATAAGCGACTTAAAATTAGACTCTCCGAACCTTTTCCCCCAAAGGAATGGTATCCTACGAAGACCTCCGCTTTCTGTCACCCTTTCTCAGATCGTTTTCAATAAAATAAGTAAAATTCTTTGCTGTAACACGAGCACTGAACATTGTATACGTTTTATTGTATTCTATTGTGGAAGGCATTTCAACCTGGACGAGCTCCTCAGATCCAAAACTTTCAATATAAAAATCAAGAAAGGTGCACATTTGTACAAAGGGCCTAATGATACAGAAAATCAGCTGATGAACATTAATCATATACCCATACAAAATGTGCAAGCACTCAGCATTCTCGGAGTAAGGTTCTCCAACAGATACCGTTGGAAACCAAACTAACTTCAGTAAAAGAGATTCATTTTTTTAAATAGCTTCATCTTCATATAACACATTGCTTGGAAAGGCCACGCACATGCTAAAACTTACGGTCGGCAACTACTATATACAGGCACTCTAAATCTAACGTTCGGCTACATGCCTATGCAGTATTTGGCGCTTCAGGACAAGTTCTGCTTATTTACATATTTCGTAAAATTTCTTCAACTTCCACAACTAAAGCCAGACCTACCCTTCAAGTTATGAATCTTGCTAGTGAAAGCAAATTCACTGATAGCCTATCTGTGTTAAAAGCTACCCGAATACTTCAACTTCGAGCTGGAGCGCCATGAACACATTAAAGGATACCATCGCATCATGCGTTAATAAGATTAGAACGCTTCGAGTACCTAATTACATCCGTTTATTGAGAAGTGAGCAATCTGGTCAAGCGGCGAAGCGTGCCTCCTCTGCACCAGTTATTATGGACCACATCATAGTAAAGTTGGACCTTCGAACGTTCGCTAGAAGCAGCGTAAAAGAAAAAACCAGTAAGAATGTTATAGACGGGTAAGGCCGACAATTAGACACCAAACATCACTTCGCGTAACTAATAACACACCAAAAATTATGCATCATTTTTATGTAAACGCATAATTTTCATGAAAGCCCTAATCTTGGGGAATACCAATTTCAATAGCATTCGTTCTTCCAAATGGACAAAATAATGGACAAAATTTCATCAAAACGTATTGAAAATTGCGGAATATAGATTGAACATAAGAATTCAAGGACAGATATCGAACGGACAAGCGGACAGTCAAGCTTAGATCGGTATAGTAAAAGATGGCTTATGGCAAGTCCTTCCAGGCATTACAACAGTCCGCACAAACTTAATGTACACTGTACCACAAATGATAAAATTGTTTTCTTGCTCATTACTCACATTTACACTAGATACACATAAAAAAACTAAATGTATATTCAGAAAAAATGGGAAAAATCAGCCACGCCCACCGGATATTGCAAGTTATGAACATTTCGGTTTTTTTAAGGCCTTTCTGAGGTTTAAAGTGGCGGGCATGAAAGATTCGCTTCCAACTAAATATAATTTTCCTACTTCTTTAATTTATTTTTTTACTGCACTCTTTACCACTTGTTGTGCAGGGGTATATTAACTATGTGCGGATGTACACAAAAACTCGAAGAACTTCAGATAGAACTACCTTCGATTATAACGGTCGATTTAGAATCACTCCCTGAAACGATTTAAGCCTGTCTCTCTGTTTTCCTTAAAATGGTTGGAATCGGATCACTTTTTCAACCACTCCCCGTGTAACACCTTACTTTGAAAAGTGTTTTTAAAAAAATATTGCTATTTTCAGGCCTCATGTGGGGTACACTTCAATTTGATCCGATATATATGGTTTAACACGTTGACGCTCACTGTAAAATCAGCGAGTGCTAGCAAAAACACGCTCCTTTTTTCTTATTCTATAATACAATACTAAAATTGTAAAACTGCTATAGACGTCGTTTGCATCTGTGAGCACACACAATGGATGTCTATAGACGTCATTTACGTCAACGAGTTAAATGACACGGATATCGGCTTAAGTGAACCACATTTTTCAACCCCTTTAAAAAACCTGAGCTCTTGGCTACGTCCTTCTAAATTTCGGATATGTGTTCTGTCCAACGAACATCATTTTCTCATCACTCTCTCGCCAAGAACTTCAATAGTTACCGATTCTTCTTTATTGACTCCACCAAAAGAACGAACATCAACGAACATCATTTTCTCATCACTCTTTTGCCAAGCACTTCAATAGTTGCCGATTCTTCTTTATTGACTCCACCAAAAGAGAGGCATTGTTCGTCACTTCCGCTATTCTCCTACCTGTCCCTATCTGTACGTCATTTGTTAAAAGACAGCATTGTGTTTTAGTGACATTTCAGTTTACCCTATTAGTCCGACCCTATTCTGTCATTCATTCATTTAAATCAAATGTATAGGCGAAGTGTTGCAGGATATATAAAGTGTTCGGCCTCGGCCGTTTATTTATATGTTTACTTGTTTTCTAAACAATATTAATGCAGTCAACGTTAGGCACTGACAGTTTCGTCCGTTTACAATTCACGTATAATACTTTCTTCACTTCATTTTCTTTAGCAACATTTCTGCAAAGCGTTACTTGCAGTCTCTTTACCTTGACAGAGCTAAAAAAAATTTTCCCGCCGTACATAGAAAGTTCATAATTATTAGGCATATGCTAACTGAATAGAACGCCGACTAAACTTGCATGTCTGCTAAATGAGGAAAACTAGTTTTTTAAAATTTGTTTTCTTCAGATATCTACAGAATAATAGTTACGTTTTTATGACATCCTATACGCAACTCTTAGTACAAAGTCAGTGCTGCATAATTTATCCGAAATTGTAAATATTAACAAAATAAACAAGTAAGGAAGTTATATTCAGCGGGGAACGAATCTCGCATACTCACACCACCATGCTTTTCGAATTCTACTCTTCAAGTTCTTTTATTTGATACCCATATTGCTGGTATTAATAACCAGGTCGCGGTCGCTACCATATTCATTTTAGAGTTAATCCCTTTTTACGCAGATAATATATTTTCATTTGAGGAATGTACAAAATACTTTTAAATACTCTGTCTTTTTGCGTTACGACAAATAAGAATAAAACCTCAAAGAAGTGGAAAAAATATTAAAATAAAATGTAGTTAAAATAAATTGTAACTTTGTGTGTGCATAGTCGATTTTTTTCCATTTTTGCACGTAAAATAAATGTTTGCTATTTCGTAAAGTAAATGTGGAAAATTTCAGCCTTCTAACTCTTATAATTTCCGAGTAACGAGTAACCCACAAATGTTTTTTTAAGAAAAATGGAGTTGCGTTCAGTTTACGCTGCAGTGCGGGCTTCCGCTGTGACCAATTTGACCCATTTTCAATACCCAAGTGCGTGCAAAAACTTCCAATGTTTCCACCAAATTTCAAGACGATAGCTCCATTTTTGCGGCCAGGAGAATGTTTACAACAGGCATTAGACAGACGGACAGACGAACATGCTTAAATCGATTTAAGATTTGATACTGATCAAGCATATATATACTAAGTGAGATCTCCGATGCGTCTTTCTGGACGTTGCAAACGTTTTGACAAAATGAATATACCGCTCATCCTTCGGCGATGGGTATAACTAGGATTAGAAGGGGAGCAGCTTGTCGTATTAAAAAAATATTTAAATTCACGTTCGTTCTTATCATCATGAAGATCATCATCATCATCATCATCATCACCACTATCACCAGTATCTTATACGAAATTGTTTCAATTGTTTGTTGTATACAACACTGAAGTTTTACTGGGGGGTCTATACAGGATACGACAAATACAGCGGTAAAATTTGTTTCGGATGTTCTCCTCGTATCCAAGCGGCAAACGGCAAGCGGCAAGTTCTCTTTAATAAGTTTAAAGTTTAACAAGAATCTTATTACTTACTTGTTAGATCTCAAGGTTATAACATCAAAAGCGTGCTTAAAAGACAAAATTTCATAAAAACTAATCAAAAATATCTTCAGTCTTGCAATAAAGATGGCATTACTTAAACCCAATTACAGCGCCTAGTGATATGTTTTGAATGACAACTGATTCTTATATGAAGCTGCAACTGCAAGCTGAATATAATCCCTTGTTCTTTTTTTTTTTTTTGTTTTTGTTTTTTGTTTTTTGTTTTCTTAAAAGTGTTCAAGTTTTATTTACGGTCTAAAGAAATATGCTGTTGACTTACTTGACTTGATTCATTGTAGTAATTAAAGATCACACTAACGAAATTATTACAATAGACTTTATATGTGCGCTTATAACAACATGTTTATATTTTGTGTAGATTGAAAATAAAACCTTACTTTGTGTTTTCTCTTGAGTAGAAGAGGAAGCCCTTCACTTTAAGTAAAACCTCGAAGTGAACATTTAAAACTTTACAAATGAAAGTCAACGCAATGTACGTTTATTTGTAGACTGTGGCTTTAGTGTCATCTTATAACGATTACTGTGAATCTTTTTCAATGCTTCGTGTATATTAATATACATATAATTACTAAGCGGATACTGTGTATCTGGTAAAGCATATGAAAAGCATTCACATTTATAGGCAATGCATATATGTATAGACTTACTTTCATATATACATCGATATCTATTACATGTGTTTAGATTTTCCACATTTCTTTCTTTTTATGGCAACTGCACTAAAGTGTGATAGTTTACGTACGTTTCTCTTTTTTTCTTTTTTTTTTCTTTTTTTATGAGTTACAGTTCTTAAGGGTTTCGGATTACCTCCCATGACACAAATAATAATGCGCGTCCATCTATCTATTGTGCATGCATAGGTGTACACATCCACTTCTAAGTTTGCATGAAAGAAGCTGGGATTCTTGTTTTTAATAATACATATATATTTCTGAACGAGTGCTTTGCTTGTCTTCACCGAACAAGCGAACATCAAACGCGTAAGTCGGCGCAGACCTTTAGCTCGTTAAACCGTAACCATTTCTCAGTAAACTTCGTTCGACAACGTCTTCATTTATTGTTGCATTATTGGAATATGTTTAAATGTTGTAAGTGAACAGAGCGATTGCTTGCATCTATCTATTTACCGTTTGAGATCCTTGACTTTCAATACATTCCATATTTTTCTTCCCGCTTGCGCAAAAAGTGCTTCTCTTATCCCCTACAACCTGAGTAAGCATCTCACGTTTTATTCCACTTTAAGTAGCATTGCGTGCATTTCATTTCGTTCGAATTCACTTAATTTCAAAGGTACGAAGACTTCAATTTTGCATCAGTCTCAGTCAGCATTTCTTTGTAATCGCTATCCCGCTCTTCATAAACACATTTTCTTCATCATTACCTGAATTTTAGTTAACAGTTAGTTGCAAGCGATAGCTTGAGAAGAAGAAGATGATAAGATTAGCGTATGGAGCTGTTTAGAAACCTAGCCATACATACATAATGCCCCTTCCTGTTTTCCCAATGGTATAATCAATGACTGTAGCGATTCATGAATAATACTTTTCTTGACGAGAGACATGTCTATTAGGTGTATGAATAAACTCCGTGTATTTTTTAACAAAATTCAAATTTATTTAAAGTGTATTTATTAGCTGCAAAGCTTAGAAATCGAAATATTCAGCATTATCGTCTGCGGTCTGTTGCCTCTTGTCGGATGCCCCCGCGGTAGAAACTTGATGGTTTCGAGACGAAATAGTCAATAGGAGCCGTCGAACGTGTGCGAGCGTTCATCGACTTCAAGATTAAAATTCACAAACCACTGTATATTTCATGGCCTATTGCGATTTCACCGCAAGCCAATTTAATCATTCCCTGTAGCCTGAACTAAACTTTTTCTCGGTTTAAAAGAGAATAACATCCAGTGCCATAAACGAGATGCACGCACCTGTTTACATTTTACGGAACGACAGCTTGTAAACACCTGTGGCTGTATACCCCACAAATGGCAATCTGTAAACTGAGTATAATCAAAATTCCGGCAGAACTAATAGCGTGAGACATGCATCTTATAAAGCAATCAATTTCAACACAGAGAACTTGCTTATATATCTAATAGGATCCGTCATTTTTTCTAACGCACCATTCCGCGCCGTCTATAATGAAGTTGCACGAAGAGTGTTTTCAATATCTTGCTTGTAAACACCATGACCGGCATGAGTAGCTGAGTAAGCAAGGATCCCGACTAACAACCCAATCGTCGCAGAGAAGTGCGATAGAGTTTTCAACATAGGCGAGCATATGATATAAGTTATTCGGCAGCCTTTATAACCATACTTGGTTAATTTATTTACAAAATGTATAAACAATAAATAAATTAATAAATAAATACCATAATTAACATAATATTGCCAAAGGATCGCCCGTCATGGCAAACAGCACATAATTTCATCAGAGATACTTGAAACTTGAATAAAACAATTTAAAGAGTAACTAAATTGAAAAGTAAGAGCTGAGTGCCCGTACTGAGGAGAAATGCTAGCCATACAACATGCGAGCCTCCTTCATTCATTCAGGATCCTCATAGGGAATACAGAAACTTAATCTTCTTCTGCTTTGTTTCTATTGAAAAACATATAGCATACAGGTGTGAATCCTTTCCAGTTTTTCTCCCTTTTACTATAGTATGTATATATATCCCAGCAAATACATTTTTTGTACTGTGTGTAACAGGCAAGAGAATGCGCAAATTTCTAGTAAAATGCAAAGCCGTATTATGAAATTCGCTTGCGTAAAACTGTAAAGTAAAGAGTTTCTTAATATTGACAAATAAAAAAAAAATAAAAAAAATATCACGACTATTAACGTTTGTAGAACTATAAGGCAATGTTTTCCAGAGTAGCCCCTTGCAATAAAATTAAAACGTACTTACAAAATCACAGAATCAACGAATAAGATGACTTTGATTACAACGACAAAATCTTATGGGTTGTTGTTGCCTTCAATTTTCATTATAAATTCATAATAATTACGAAGCTGTCGTTAATAACGAAGATCAAATATTCAAAAACGGTACAAAACACCAAATATGTAACATAACCTGAAGAGGAACAATAACTAAAAGAAAAAACGCATACGAAAGCTAATAAAACAAACGAAAAAGCAAATAATGATAATAATAATAATAATAATAATAATAATAATAATAATAATATGAGAAAAAAATAAAAAAATAAATAAAATGTGAATCTTTTGTAAAAATTTTCTCAGCTGTAACAGGTTTTCAACATTTAAGCTCAGGTTTCGAATTCAACACAAACAGTTGACATTCTGTTGAGGTAATTGAAAGACATCACAGTCACAGCAGCATCATAATCATCGACTACCACATCACGCAGTAACCAGCAAATACGGAATCGAGCAAATTTTTAAAAAAAGAAACAATCATCAAAGCGCAGGATATTAAGGAAAATTGTTATAAATGAAACAAAAAAAAAAAAAAAAAAAATTGCAAAAAAAAGTGAACGAATTTTTGTGCGTTTAAGGTTTACTTTGAAACTTCAACTTTAAAGAACTGAGATCGGTTGGTGCATAGATGTGCTTAAATACTGAAACATTTTCAAAGTAAAAATAATTTCTAGCACCATTCGAAATCAGTGCTTTTAATTGAAATTATTCAACGTTTGAACAATTGAATTGAAAGTTTAATGAAAAGTGCTTAAATCAATTTGCGAATTTAATTTGCCGAAAAAGACTCTGCTTTCTGTGCAAGCAATGCAAAACAAATTTGATCTGGAAGCCTCAAAAATGCTGTCAGGCGAATTACGAAGAACGTCGCCGCATAAATCTTTAAATCGAATGATGTAATGGATTTTTTATTATTATTTATTTATTTTTTTTTTAAATAATGAATACTCAGTCTTGTATGTCGTCCATAACCATAACGGTCGACCTATCATCGCATTTAAGCAATTTATTGGTATACACAAGCACCTGAGTGCTGAGAGAGATAGTTTTGATCATTTTTTCCTTTTGAGATGCACCTAAGAGGCATCTACCTAAGCTAGCCATGTCAGCGGATGTTCCCTTTTTCCTTTTGAGATGCACCTAAGAGGCATCTACCTAAGCTAGCCATGTCAGCGGATGTTCCCTCTATTTCAAATTCTCAAAGTCCAAATGTTGCTATTCTTCGGACTACACGGGTATATGAAGAAATCCATAAAATAATTACATCCACATATTGGATGATCGGATGAACGTTGAAATTGAAGGAATTTGGTCTGTTTTGGAATATAATATCTGGGCATCAACCATTGAAGCTATAATTTTTTTCATCGTTTTCTGACGATCGACGAGTCTGGTAAATGTTCTTAACAAGTTTCAGATCAATTTCAGTCGCATTTGGCAAGCTATTGAGGAACATTGTTAGGTTTCTTTTCTTATCTTGTTTTTGCCAAATCAATCTCAACTCCAAATTTGATCTATGAAACTCCACTAAGAATATTTATAATAAATTTTTACCTCACATTTTATGCTTTTTTTAAATAATTACTCTAATCGTAAGATATTTGCAAAAGGCGGTAGCACTAAAAGCTAACACACTTTATAGACCTTTTGACGGTCACATTAAAGGATACTTTGAAACTCTTTTTTTTTTGCCATTTTGATTTCAAAATGTCTTATTCGCAAGATGTTTATCAAAAAATTATGTGTTGACGCAAAAAGAAACCTTCACTTTCCAAAAGTTTTTAAATCAGGCAAAAATTCCACCTGTACATAGCGAATAATGTCGAAGGAAGATTTGCATTAAATTAGGTAAATATTTTGAAAATTGTTGCACAAACATGGGGAAAAAAATAATTCTCGACCACACTTTGAAAATGTTTCTCATAAAACGTCAATCCAAACATTTCGAATAAACGTTCCATATCCATATCTAGTCTCTCAAAGGCTTTTGAGATCATCAAAATTTATACTTGATGGTTATGAAATTTTATATATCACAAATAACAACGTTCGCCGATATTTTAGAACAATGGATCGTTAATAGAAAATATATTGCCGCTGCATATTATTTTTTTAGAGTCGAATGTGATCAATCGGTTAGTGTCAAGCGATGTCAAGCTACATCATATAAAATTACTTAAAAATAATCTACTTTTATATTTAAACTTTGCTCCAAATTCTACGTGAATTTGTGAACGGTAGTCGTAACTGGTCGAAATAATGCAAGTGTAGCGCACATATAGCGGAAGAAAACAAGTTCAAGATGTAATGTGAAGCATTTATCGCAACGTTCAATAACATTCAATACACAGCAAAGATCTTTGAGAAACACGATAACTATTTGAGAGAGAGATAGATAGAGAGAGAGAGAGAGAGAGGAGGGTGATGCGACTACAGCTAAAAAAAATAAAAAAAAAATCATTGTAAGTCTTCTAAGGGCCAAAGGTAAAGATGTAACAAAAATAGTCAATTGATTGATCGACTCATAAGTCGTACACTAAAACTTCCACACATTCAACGCGCGTCTCTTCCGAGAGTTTCTACTTTTTATAGATTTTACATAAGCAGATGTAATTATGTTTTCCATGTGATGCCTTAGCTAGCCTTAGCTCGATAATCTTTGTGCAGAAGATTTGATTTGTGATTCGTTCCATTCATTCAAGTAAGTCTCTCTCTTTCGTCTTGTCCTTACGCCTTTAAATCTGTTAAATAGCGATTATTCCTACAAGTGTGTGTTCATTAGGTATCAATCGCTGCATAACACAATATTTTCTTGAATTAACGCATATATTAAATTATCGAAGAGAATTCAAATAATTTTTCAATCCACTCCAATTACATATGATTGCGATTTACACACATTTGCTCAATTTGCTGTTAATATTTCTTTATTGAAAGACCATTAAGGAATAAAACTAGTGAATTTCCTTTTAAAGCAGCTATAAAAATATAAGATTTGTATAGAAATTGTTCTGCCGGCTGAGTTACTCAGTTAACTCAATATTCATCATTTTCAAACGGATGATGGGGATGGCCATAAAGACTGAAATTATACAAAAAAAAAAAAACCATTCAATGCTTTAACTTGATAAACGAAATAAGCGAAAAGAATAAGGTTAATGTTGAGAGGAAGATTAATGTTGAAAGGAAGAACTGGCCAGAACTGTATATAAAAATTACTTTTTTACTCGGCGACTGCACATTCATAACTTAAACTATTTTTGATAATCAATCGGTCGATGTAAAGAATTTCTGTGAAACTTTTAAATGTTTCTAACAAACATTGCTGATAAAATCAATTTGTAATTGGTTTTTTTTCCAATTTATATTCAGGGTTCACTTGTATTATACTATATAGATCACTATAAAAAATCATAAGAAATAAAATTAGACTATTTTCCGAACACATCACTGCACGCTCAGAGAAAATGTACACATTTTTGACGGCGAGCTCATAATAACATGTTCCCGTTGCGCAGGTAGAACACGGCTTATATTGCAAGCCACGTCTCTTGGAAAAGGAAATCATGTGATAACGCGCGGATATAATACTTAACAATTAAATCATGAAAATCGCTACAGATGTGCAGATAATTCGGTATTCAACAAGTGCAAATAAATCCAAAACTACATAATGGACAAATTGTAATGCAATATAAGCAAGAAGTAACAATATATCAAAATACAAAGTGCAAATATTTTTACCAACTTTATAAAGTACCCAAGAAATTCGTCTTTGTAAAAATCAAAAATATAAAAATAAACTCGCGTCGCTGACAAATTAAATAAATTCGTTATTTAAAGAAATCTTAACCAAGGGTCTTAATTAATACTTACTGGGTTAAAGGCACAAACCGCCCGTTACCAATCGAAACCCGTCAATCGCTTCCATATCGGGTTCGGATAACTTATAATTAAACACATCAAAATTAGAAGCAATACGATTTTTATTAACCGATTTCGGTATAACAACGTTGCCCCGTTGTATTTGGTAACGTATTAAAACTTGAGCTGGCGTTTTACCGTATTTCTCTGCAATGACTAAGATCTAAAAAATATGGATGTAGAATAAATTATTTTGCAATTATTTACAGATAATAGTCTCTTTTACTTTAGGATCTTCCATCAATACGGGATCTCCAGCTTTGGCCCATGGACGATTTGGGGAACCCAAAGGACTATAAGCAGTAATGACTATATTTTTCGATATGCAATAATCCATAAGTTTTTTTTTGTGTTAAATACGGATGACATTCCACTTGATTAGTAGCTGGGGTTATAGCGGCAACGGACAGGACACGTTCAATTTGTCGTTTATTAAAATTTGATAGACCAATTGATTTAACGAGCCCAGCCTTAACCAGATTTTCCATTTCTTTCCAGGTGTCAATATAATCGACATCAGAAAAAATAGTCTTCCCGTTTTCATCTGCTGGAAATAACTCTGCACCTTCTTTAAATCCCATGGGCCAGTGGATCAAATACATATCAATGTAGTCTAATTTAAGGTTTTTTAAAGTCGTCTCACAAGCGCCACGCACTAAATCAGGACGATGGAATGTATTCCACAATTTACTAGTGACAAATAAATCCTCACTAATAAAAGAGAAAAAGTATGCAATTTTTTACATTATTATTGTATATATAATAAATTAGTCATCATCGTTGTAATCAACACCGACCGCTTTATTACTCCTTCTTTAATTTTAGTTTCAATACCTTCGCCTACTTCATGTTCGTTTTCATAGACATGAGCGCAATCAATATGTCGATAACCAATGTCAATCGCATCTTTCACCGCCTGAGCCACTTCACCTTTTGGGCTCTGTAAGTAAAGAAAGAAAACAGAATAATAAGAGAAAATAGATACTTAAGCAAATAAGAATTACCCGGGCCAATTATAGGCACATTAAAATAAACACAAACATTTCCAAATGGGCGTCGACACTATTCTTATCGCTTACACAATTTGTTGTAGTTTGTTAACTCTGCTTAAGTCCCAATAGCGATACACTGACACGTTATAACGACTATTTAACTGATAGTAAAAGCTAAGGTCAATTAATTATTAAAGCGGCCTTAGATCTGAGGATCGAAAAAAGTGGTATTGTATACATTTACATTTTTGCTTTAATCTAGAAGCCGGGTTCCTAAATGTAAAGAAGGAAGGGGAATACTTCTGTGTTTTTAGTGACAAACTTGCCATATTTCATTTCCTGGAGGTTGTGCCTAATGTTTTATCTGATTTTGCCAACATGAGCCACTTTTTACAAATTCTTGAAAATTTTTGCTGTTTTTTTTAGGCCGTGCGAAAAATGCTTAAGTTTTGTATTTGAGAAATCACACATTCCATTGCTTGTCCGCTTATAGTTCTTATTTATTCGTACCGGTCAGAAATTTGTGGTTTTCTCGCACCTTTTTGGATTCCGTGCTACCGACTTTTCCAAACGAAACAGACGAAACAAGGCATACTGCTTGGACGAAGGGACTATGGCGATTTTAGTCACAAATTTTTAGCAACTTTATTTCTTTATGTAATCTTGTTTGTGTACAAATATTCAATGTAATACGCGACAGGACATAGTCAAACCAACTCAAAAGCTCATGATGCACAAATATACAAGTTAAGTGTTTCACTGCACTGAAACTCCACCTGTGCAAAGGCGTAATGCAATTTCACAATAATTATCTTTAGAATGACTAAGAAACTTTTACCAAGCTATAGCTATTGCAATTTAGTGATAGCCTAACTTTTTCATATATCGTAGTAAAATGATAGGCAAAGTCAGAAGAAAAATACACTTTACTTACCCCCCATGTGCCTAGACCCAAAATAGGCATTTCATATCCATTGTTCAATTTTACAGATTTTACAAAGGCCATCTTTTGTGGTCGCCAAAATTAGTGCTGCTTGTCTTAACTTTGTTTCGCCTTTGCCAGTACAAGACTCAGCGTTTACTTATAAACGTGTATATTGCTTTACTCCACGATAAGAAATTGCTTATTTTAAAACTCACTTGCCTTAAAAACTTTTCTAAGAATTTAACTTATCAGCTTACAGAATAAGAGAAAAAATCCAAAATGTTTAGATATCTATTCAATTCTCTCTCTGCCTTTCTCTTTTTTTGAAACACGAGTAAAACGAAATTTTACTATAGCAAAATGCAAAGTAACTCAATATTGCCACGTATCAAAAAAATTTCTCTTAGCGCAAAAACATATTACAATATCAAAATGCCAAGTGATCTAATAATTCCAATAAATGAAACAAATAACTCTCAGAGCAACATATAAATGCAAATATAAAAAGTCTGGGAAATGTTTACAATTATATTCATGTAAGCAATTCAGTCAAATACAAAGACGACAGCAACAAAGAGGACAGCAACATCGAATAAATGCTGCCAAGAGTATTGACAGAAATCTCTCACGGTAAACTAACATGGCAATCACGTATCTGAGAGTCAACTTTCGTTCATGGGCAAGCCGATAACTGATAAACGTTTAGGTCGCGATCGCGTAAATCTTTCGTGTCAATTTCGTTGCTATCACTCGTGTGCAAATGAAGAAACAGAAAAAGCAAATTTTCGTTTATATATAATTGTGGCTGTCAAAATATGAAAAATGACAGCTGGTTCTCTTCTCTGATAAATAAATAAACAAACCAACTATTAATGAAGTGGTAGAGGAATATTTAAGGCTTACGCTGTTCATTGTTTTTGCAAAATGGATAAAAGGTCAAATTTATATAAAATGGAATAAATTACCTAAGGTAGAAATTTATCAATTAACTATAAAATAAAAATGTGTAAGTAAAATGCGAAACTAACAATTGTAATAATTGTTAAAACAATAGACCTACACATTTGCACGTTCGCCTTCGTTTAGCCCGACGCCGCAATAATGACAGGCATTCTTCTAGCGAATTATATACATTGATTATTTACGCTCTGATGGCCCCATTTAAAAATTTCCAAAGTCAAAATACTGAATACAATGGTAGCTACGATTAAAACGAAGATTTAATCTAATGGCCAGGAAGCGCTTTAAATGCAAGTTTGTTGACAATGTTTAGTGCAGTCTTCTTTTGGCTTAAACAGGGTTTTACGTTCTAGTTTAATAAGAAGAATTGTTAACTTACGCTTATAAGATGCTATTGTTTTTTGTTTAGCTAATAATGGGAGAAATAGTCGTTGAACAAACGTAATAAATGGACATTGATATGTATCAAATTTATCTGTATAATTGTCGTTATTGACATTATACAATGGAAGCATATATTCATTATATTTCATGAATCAATTTTTTCGATAGTGATGTATTCGCCTCTAGGAGGAAGGTAGCGCGGTGAGTAAACTTTTAGTGTACAATTTTTTTGTATGTTTTTAAAATATGCGTTTACAAGCTCGAGTGTAATAGATATACCGTCTGAAGACGATATGCCGAGTATATCTAAGAAGCACAAGCAAGTACACGTATGTAATTTAGTATTTAAAATGTTCAACACTTGTTTTCTTTTTGTTAGATGCAGTTAACAAAATGAAGTTCAAATAAGGAAAGCAGCGTTTGACACACGCGAAATCAAGAATAAAAGACACTTTCCGTCCGAGATCCTCCAACAATTGCTAAGGGAACAAAACAAAATAGCGGTTTCCTCTTTCGCCAGATGCCAAGCGATTTCGAGGATGATGACGAGGAACTTAGTTCAATCCTCTATGTTTCTGCTCTTATTTAATCAAAAAAGATCATTTTAAATATAATATGAATAAATACATATATTATACATAAATATCACAAATACATTTAGAAAACGTACACATCTCTGGGTAGGGTAATGGGATTGGAAGCATACCGCAGAGCTGTTCTATGTCTCATAACAATTCTCTTTCGCAAAGTTCCATCGTCTATCATCAAATGGTATAAAATGATGTGTCCAAGCATTTTGCCTAATATTTATATATTGATTAACACAAAACGATTATTTATTAACATTTAACAATCTATTACTTTGTGCCGACACAAAAATTTGGTTTTACGAGAGAAATGACGTACAAGGTAGTAAGTAGTTTTACGTTTCGTCGTACAATAATTGACAATTCAAATAATCCTAATATTTCTTAAATAGTTGGGTGCGTAGAGGAGGTTGACATTTATTTTCAAAAGCTTGCACAAGATGAAGGGCTTTCCTTCAACCGAAAAGGGAAGCCGGACTTGAATGGAGTGGTGATAAGTTAATCGCTATATTCGTGTACGTCAGCGGTTGGTTTTAAATGTTTGGGATCAAGCTAGGACTCACTTGTGTGGAGGCACTCCAGTGGAAGGAGCTGCTTCAAAGACGTTTGGAATTGTTTTAATGATAGCGGCAATATACGGCGGCATATGAAAGGATTGATTATACACAATTGTTTATAAGCTTTGGCGAATTAAGACTGTTAATTAAGCAATTGGAGTAGAAATTAAAAAAAAAAAAAGGACTTATGTACTTACCCCTTTTTTTTTTCTTTTTTTGTGGGTTAGGGCTGTTAACAATAAGACCTATACATCCAGTAACGTGATCAATTTTTAATATAAATTGTTTATTTAGATTTATAGTTTAACTATCTTTCACAAATTTCAAATTTTTGTTCGTCTTCAGCTGTTCGCAAATAACCAATTTTGCCTGACATTTATTTTATTTTCGACCTGCAGCTGTTTTCTCTTATAAATGCAATTATAAACAACCGTGGAAGGTAGTGCGAAACATATAAGAGTTTTCTTTCTTCCAAAAAGAAAAAAAATTAAAATAATTAAAAGAAAATTAAAAATTTTATCTCAAGATTTATTTCAATAACAACACAACTTAATAAAAACACACGAAATCTGTGCAAAATATTTTGCCTGCAAAAATAACAAACATATTTCTTTGACGTGCAAATAAATTTAGCATTTGTAAAGCTTAAAAAAAAAAGAATTCAACTGAAATATGACAGAAAAATTAGGAAGAAAAATACAGACTATCTAACCTCATAGTTGACTGTTATGCATAAGTAACTTTTGACTTAACCATCAGTCGATTTCTATCTAGTAAGTTAGCTGCTTTTTTCCATTATTTTTAATGAACACAAACACTAAAAGCTGCTCGGAGGTTATGGCTTTAGAAAATGATAGCGAATGAAGACAATTTTAATACTTTTATCAACACACAAACAATTAAGCGAGTGGCCACAAGCCCCCAAACGATAGTCAAGAAATTGTATGGGAAATGTTTGGCAGCGGAAAACGATTTCACATCTTTCTGCAGTGAGGAAATGATTATAGAAAACAACAACTCTGTAAATGTGTCTGTCGATTTCAAAGAATGAATCTCTAATTCGCACCAGTTCTGACTCTATTACTAACACAGTTGAGGGAAAATATTCTCAAACCAACTATTATGATGGTCGATTCTTTTAACGACAGTCATGTTTTCATTAAACTTTGTGAAAATGTTCGTTTGACGTCGGATTTTTTCTTCTGTTCGTCTATCAAAGTTACCAATTTAAATGGCTTAAAACAGCTAAAAACTATATGCAGTAATAAGGCCTAATTTCTCATCCAAAAGCCACGAAATGCAAATAATTTTCTGAAAGTCAATGATTTTAATGCACGAAATTTAGAACCGTGTATTCCTCGGAGATTCACCGAAAAATTTGGAATCATTCGTAAGATTCCAATAAGTATTAATGAAGATGGGTTGAGAAATAATGCCCAATCTAACATTTTAATTAAGTCCATGACGAGTTTACATCGTCGAAATTCTAATGACAATAACGAATTTATTCCGGCAAACAATGTCAAAATTGGTTTCAAAGGATATAATATCTCAAAAAAACTAATAAAATAAAAAACAACTGCTTATAAAACAATGCCTTAAATATAGTAGATTTGGCCATATTGCCAAATTCTCCAAAAGCAAAGAGGCACGATGTCTCAACTGTGGAAACAGTTAACAAATGCTCTTTCATTAAATGTATTGGATTTGGTGCATCCTCCCACAATACCCGCGGCAAAGACTGTCCGAAACGAAAGCATGAGGAACAAATCAATAAATTAAGGACTATTGAAAATATCTCATTTCGTGAATACAATGAAAAATATGTTAATCCTCTTGAATGCTTAAACAATATTTAATATGAGGAAAATTTTCCTCGCATTGAAAATTCTTCCTGCCATAAAATATGAGAAATGCTTACAAGATCTTTATCAAAAAAAATTTTAATCAGGTTGTTAGACATAAATCTCAACTTCCGAAACCGATAAATGTCAACAATCAAAATAATCTACTGGTTCCTAAAGAAATAAGAAACTTTGTAAATGACCACAAAACTACAGAATTTGAAAAACTACTTAACGAAATCTTTCTCTGTTATTGATGATTCAGATGAACTTATCAAATTTGTTGAAAAAAGTCTGCTTTTAACACTAAACCTACCATGCGCGGTCAAATGACCGTTTTTAAAATTTGGTTTAAAATTTTTCGTATACAACGTTACTGTATCATCATTTAACTTATTGAGTTTTCCTCAAATATACATACAAAGTATTTTTCACTATTTACAACTTATTTTATTGTTTACTTTCCGAAAATAAACTATACCATGTCTAGTCTACCACGAACGGTCATTTGACCGCTTGAAAAATTTATGTTATTTTCGACTATCTTCTTCGATAATTGCATTCTTGAAATTGTTTTACGAGTCTACAATGTAATTGTAGACAGTCCACAATCTAATCAATGTGTCTGCATTGTAGACAAATGTGCGGTTAGGATCCATGCATGGCGTTTTCGTTGTTATTGGAACAAAGGACATAGCGTTTTTTGTGCGACAGTACGATCTTGCGATACGAACAGAGAGCATCAAAATTTCAGTGTATAATAGAAATTATAATTATATTATAATAAAAATTATTACGTGGTATAAGTGATAGTTTCGACAAAGGCAACAGAGCCAACAATATTTTGTGGTATGATTTACAATTGTTTTCTGGCCCGTTTGATTTATATTTTTATATTTTAG